>JARCZZ010001216.1:27860-32860 GCA_030323915.1 Brotogeris chrysoptera | reverse complement strand
AGTTCCATTTTGGGGCAGATTATTGGTTTTCACAGTATGGAAATTAAAACTTGAGAAAAAGAGCTCTTACATAAATAAAAAAATGAAAAAGTAAAAATGCTCATTAAAACCATACCATGTCAAAAATTACTCAAAGTCGTAGAGAAACCTGTTCCTACACTTCTAATTGATACGACCTCTAAGAGAAAATAATAACCTCCAGCTGAAGCACATGAACTATCCTCTATAAAACAAATAGAAATACATTTCCTAAGAAAGAAAAGTTCAATAATATTCGTATGTGAATGATGGCACAGTCAGAAGGAAATTAGTTCTCATACCAAATTGCGTTAATTAGCTTGATGAAAAGCAGCTTGAGTTTTATTAAATATTTCAAATTAATAGTATAGCCAAGGAAATACAATTCCATATAAAGGAACTATTCAGATCCTTATTTACTACACTTAGTCTTTGTAATAAGACAAACCTATCTTTGAGTAGTTTGGCAGGTATAAAATGAAGCATTTTACTGTAGCTACTGAGAATGTAGGAATTGGTTTTTCAATTCATATTAGGTAGATAAACAAGAATCTAGATGCTATTAATTTTTGTCCCTATTAAATAAGCAGACTTAGGTTAGAGCTGAAGTTATTACTTAATCGGTATTTTTTCCACCATTTATTTCTGCTCTTCCAAGTCCCAGCCACATTACCAATCAGAGAAACATTAGAATTCAATTCAACAATGCAGAATTGCAGAAAAATAAAAATGCAACACTAATTATCTCCAGCACTGTCGTAAAACTAACATTAATAAAATGGGGTAAATATCAGCACTAATCATTACACAGACCTACATTACTGGGAAATTACATGCAATATACCAAAGACTTAAATGATTAAAGCAAACCACTAGCTATTAAATTCATTAGCATATTTGCTGTGCAAACAAATTTAATTAAAAAGGATACAGTCACAACAGTTGGATTTAATTTGAATTTAGTTGCTGAATATTCAAAGTGTATGCCCGTTCACATAGAATTAGAGCCCTGCTCATGCAAAATATTTTGGAGATAATAAAGCCACAAAAATTACCAGGCTGCCACTCTAAATCTTCTAAAAGACTGGTGAGCAAAAATTGCTTCATGGTGGAAGAGGAAAAAAAGACATGCATCATAGATCTACTCACAGAAATGGTAAGCTCCACTCATGATCTTATTTTCTTAGACGTGAGCTTGTTCTGCTCAAATCAGCAACTGCTATGGCAAAAAAACCAACCACATTCTTACTAAGAAACTCTTATTCTGCGCAATGACAGTGAAATTATGAAGCAAATGTACCTTTGTATGCCTTCTAGCTGGTCAAGAGAATCAGAGAGGAAACTGGCATTTTGGACATTATCATCTTCTCTCCCCTACCCTTCCAACACACACATGCACAGCAGCACTTGTGTATGCAAAGCCTAAGCAACTGGTACTTAAAAGATGTTTTGAGCTCTTTTCCTCACAGAATGAGTTGCACAATATTTAAGCTACCCAAGCTTCCTATGCACTTGCCGGTAATAAACTCTGCCATGGATGCAGAGGGAAGAGAATCAAAGGACCTAAATTGGGCTTCTGCTCTGAACTCATGGAGCCTGCTGGTGCCACTGACCATAAAGGGAATCCAAGGAAACTAACCTACAGAGATGAAAATGGTGGACTGAACACTCTACATCTCTTATGTCTCAACTGTGACTACTACAAGAGAACACCACACACTTGCATCACATCACCTACAAAGGAGGACGTTATTCTTACATCTCCCCCACTGATTAAGTAATACTGGTTTTTTTTACTACTGTGGTATGCAATGTTAATATTGCTACTTAACTAATACTACAGAAGTAATTACCACTATTCCTTTAAAGAACAGTTGCTAGGTTGGAAAGACATCTCTAAAAGTGGAAAGAAAAACAATAGAAGGGGAGAACTTTAAAGACAGAAGACAGATCTGAGTATGGCAATTGAAGGTGATTAGGGAAAAAAGACTGTTGCTCAACCAGGAAATGTCAAATTGGTTCATTCTCTACCATCCTTAAAAAAAAAGGAAACCATTTGCAGAGAAGAAAACTGCCAAGTAAACATTGGATGTAGAAAATTCAGGAGAAAGTGGAGTTTAACTTCTCATCCACTTAAACCCAGCCTACTGTCATGAAGTACAATTGAGACTCCAAGCCTGCTGTCTATAACCACCAGTAAGCATCTTAATGTCGTTACATATACACAATTTACACACTCATGTAAAAAAGAACACATTTGTAAGGGCAACAGTTTCTATTATGTACCTTGAAAAATGTATTTTAACAATTATTTTGCTAATGATTAACAAATATAAATATTAGACAAACTAAATTCAGAATGTAACTCCCTCCCTTGAATTAACATAGCCTTTCAAAAGGATTTTCATAGCATATTGAATGATACCATGGATCCATCACTGAGCATGCAGATATGTCTGTACTTTACATCCCTTCACAGCAGGCATCATAGTGGCTTCATGGGAACTGTTACATCAAGTGCTGCCAAATTCATATTAGCAGTAGGTCACACATAATTGTTTGAGTTTCAACATGACAATTGAGCTAAAAAATATTTTTAGTCGTAAATTTTGTAAAAAGCTCTATGTTAAAAAGAGGCTACATCAGACACACATGCAAACAAATGTGAAGTCATTTGGGGTTCTTTTATATCATGACTATGTGATCCACTCTGCGTGAAACAGAGGAGGAGGAGAAACCCATGTCTCAGATGGGAAAAAAAAACAAACCAAAACAAACAAAAAAGTCATTTCAGTGGAAAGGCAAAGGAAATTAATTTTAATGTTTGCAGTGCAAGACCTTGACTTCCTTACACTCACAGGCTTCATTCAGGCTCTTCACTCAATGTTTCTATAGACATATCATTTCCAGCTTAACTAACAGAAAAACAGGAATTCAGTTTACTTTTGAAGGCTTTGACAACAGTAAAACATCTAGCACCACATTTTGGTTTCTAAGCACAATTCTTGAATCTATAATGTACAATTTATTTCTCAAATGAAGTTCTCCATAACAAGCAGAAGAAATCTTTGGTTCATCCCTGTCTTTCTGCTGTGATAAAACTTTCCAAAGGCAGAGACATGTTCTATCTATAAGCAAGAACTCTTGCCCTAGCTAAATGCTTACACTAAGGAACACAATTTTTTTGTCAAGGTTTCCATGGATGAGTCACAAAAAGGTATCTGAAAAAAAAAAAAAAAGACATCAAGGCAAAAAATATCTTAATCTACAAACCCAGAACAAGAATAATCGATTTTTAAAGATTTTTGTATTCAGGAAACCATTTCAAAATATGCCTCCTATTCTAAAATGAGACTGCACAGGAAATTATGGAACCATTTCTCTCTTGTTCACTTTATACAACTTTTGCACCATTTTCCTTTCCCTTGAAAATCTATAAGCCTCAAAAGCTCTGTATGTTGGTCACTCTTTCTCCCTTCCCTGTTGCTCCTCCCCCCTGACTGTAATGGACAGCTCCCTTCTGGATATCCCAAAAGACAAAGATGTGCCTGGTAAGTGGGAGAGGTCAAACATGAGCGCAGCTATTTATTACATATACTGCAACCAGATGGAAGTAACTCATCCATCAAGGAACTCGTCATCCTCATCACATTAGCTTCTTATAAAAAGCCTCCTGCTCCTTCTCCGATCCACACAGTTCAGCTTCCTGTCTCCTGTGCACTTTTATAAAACGAACCCTCTCTAACCCCATTGCCACTTTCTCCTTAAATCATTGCCACCTATCACTCCATGGTTATTTTTAAACTTTACTTTTGTCAGTACTCATCCTGTAGCTCTGGGAGATATTAAAAGTGTACCAGGGCAAGGAAGGGCGTTTCTGACACTTGCTCCCTCATTCATCAGCCCCTCATAGGCCCGTTGGTGACAATGAAAAGATTTCACAATACCTTGCGGCAGAAACTCATTCTCCCACTCATCCATCATGCTCAATCTAGCAGCAGTTCTACTGACCTAATCTGTAATGCCTCGATGCTCACTGGAGATTTCTTAAAGGCACCCTTTATTGTTGTTAGTTACAAAGAATAAGCCTGTGCTACTAGATAAGGAGACTAAGTGGTGCAACAGTTAACGCAATACTGCTTCATCACCAAATCCAGGGTTCAAAGACTGCAGAGTTAGAGTTGGTGCGGGGGGGGGGTGTCTTTTTGTCTAAACTCTGTTGAAGATCACACCAAAATGAGATGAAAAAAGTTTTAAATCCACTTCCAGGTGTAGATAGGCATTAAAGGACTGGCGTGAGTCACTATCACAAATTCATCACCTTTTGACAATTACAGGCTAATAGGTGCCAAATATTCCACAATAAAGCAAAAACCACATTCTGTTCTTCAGAAGACATCAGTCACAAGTAAAAAAGCCATAGTGGAATAATTTTATTTTTTTTTTAGGGAATAACCAGCACCTGTGTGAGCAGTTGATATAAAAATATAGGACACAATGAAAAATGTAGTAGTTTTTGTAAGAGGTATGCTAGAGAGACAGCTGGATGTATGATTTTATCACACTGACATAGCCATAAAAGAATGACAACACAAATAGTAACTGATGAACATAAATAAGTAAATAGCAATCAATGATGAGTGAAACAGCGATTCAGTGAGAGTTCAAAATTTATTGTGTCATTTTGCTTAACTGAGTTAACTATCATTTTTTGATGGTGCAATGGATCACACATTCACAAATAAGCAAACCTAAGAGTGCAAGGTCTTTTGCGCATTAGAACGCTATTCATCTCAGGCATTGTTACATTGTATGTTTACAAATAATTATGCAAAATTTTTATTTTGTTATTTGACCACAGATATAAACATGGTTTATATGTTTAAGAACTGTGTATATGTTTATGGCTCTATCCAACCTGGCCTTGAACACTGCCAGCGATGGAGCATTCACAACTTCCCTGGGCAACCCATTCCAGTGCC
>JARCZZ010001216.1:0-25493 GCA_030323915.1 Brotogeris chrysoptera | reverse complement strand
AAACTTCCCCTGTTTAAGTTTGAACACATTACCCCTTATCCGACCACTACAGTCCCTCATGAAGAGTCCCTTCCCAGAATCCCTATAGGCCCTCTTCATATATCGGAAGGTTGCTATGAGGTCTCCACACAGCCTCCTCTTCTCCAGGATGAACAGCCACAACTTTCTCATCCTATCTTCATATGGGAGGTGCTCCAGTCCCCTCATCATCCTCGTGGCCCTCCTCCGGACTTGTTCCAACAGTTCCGTGTCCTTTTTATATTGAGGACACCAGAACTGCACACAATACTCCAAGAGAGGTCTCACGAGAGCAGAGTAGAGAGGCAGGATCACCTCCTTCGACCTGCTGGTCATGCTCCTTTTGATGCAGCCCAGGACACAGTTGGCTTTCTGGGCTGCGAGAGCACACTGCCAGCTCATGTTCATTTTTCTCATCGACCAACACACCCAAGTCCTTCTCCACAGGGCTGCTCTGAATCTCTTCCCTGCCCAACCTGGAGCTGTGCCTGGGATTGCTCCGACCCAGCTGTAGGACATTCCACTTGGCATGGTTGAACGTCATCAGGTTGGCATCAGCCCACCTCAAAGGCGTGTCAAGGTCCCTCTGGATGGCATTCTTTCCCTCCAGTGTATCAACCGAACCACACAGCTTACTGTCATGGGCAAACTTGCTGAGGGTGCACTCATTCCTACTGTCCATGTCATCACCAAAGATGTTGAACAAGACCGGTCACAACACCGATCCCTGAGGGACACCACTCGTTACTGGTCTCCAGCTGGACATTGAGTCATTGACCACAACCCTTCGTGTGCAGCCATCCAGCCATCTTTATCCACTGAGTGGTCCATCTATCAAATTGATGTCTCTCCAACTTAGAGACAAGGATGTCGTGTGAACCATCCTCTACTACCACCAGTAATAATAATGATAAGGGAAATAAGGGAAGAGAATACAACCACTCACCACCCACCGACTGACACCCAGTCCGACCGAGCAGTGATCTAGCCCTTCTGGATAACTGTCCCCCAGCTTATATACTGGGCATGACGTGCTGTGGTATGGAATACTTCTTTGGCTAGTTTGGGTCAGGTGTCCTGTCTCTGCTTCCTCCTGGCTTCGCCTCCTCCCTGGCAGAGCAAAAGGCTCAGAAAGCCCTTGGTCAGACTAAACATTACTATGCAGCAACTAAAATCATCGGTGTTATCAGCACTGTTCCCAGACTGAAAGTCAAAAATGCAGCACTGCACCAGCTACTAAGGAGAAAAATCACAGCTAGTGCTGAACCTAGGTCAACCAGCTAAGTAAGAAATACCAGGCCCGGATAAAAGGACTGGTTAATCACAGTTCTCAAATGTAAAGTATTAAATAAAAGCATAATATTTTATTCTTGTAAAATGTTTATACTGTGCTGTAAACATTATATACAGGACGAAGACACACTTTGCTTGTTTTCTAAATGTTAGCGAGAACAAAGAAAAATAGTACATATACTAGATTTTTGTTGCTGTTTTTAATAGAACACACTGTTCTGAGCAAAGTAAGCTTCTTTGTTTACTAAAAGAACAAGGAATCATGATAAGACCTACATTTTTAGTAGACTGAAAAGCTATACTGCTTAGGTTAGCATACAGTATTTATCTACCCTGTTTAAAATTAGTGTATACTCAAGAGTGAGTGGCAATTCAATGTAAGATTGTAAAATCACAGGAAAAAAAAAAAAGCCAAAAAAGAAGTAAAATGGGAATAAACTACAAAAGCCAAATAGGTATAGATTAATCTTAACATTTTCAGAGTTCAAGCACCACTGAGATCACTTTTTCCTCCACAGCCCTTAAACAAAATCCGACCTTGCAAAGCACTGAACGCCTGCAACGTGCAAGACACTAGGCATAAAATAATCTACATTTACAGGTCTAAAATGTTCATCAGTGCATATTGCATCAAGTGCATCCAGTGTTATTCTTTCAAGGATTTCACTTCCTGCATATCATTAGTATTATTATAATACTAAATACATAATAATACTTATTGAATATTCCAAGACTATTCCATTTCTTCCACAAGACTTCCAACAGCATTCACAGCCATGACATTTGCCATGCTGTTCACATTTCTCCTTAGCCAATGAATTCTAATGTCCTTGGGTTATTTTCTAATAGCAAGCCACCACAGCTTTTTTTGGATGTATATACCTTTTGGTACTTATCAAAACTCTCTCATCTTCTTACATGAATGTTTTGAACCACTTTTCCTTGAAGCACTGCAAATTCAGAGTCTACCTAGCCTAAAACATTTACAGAAATAAGCGTTGTTACATATTTTTTTGGCAACAGCAAAGAAATCATACCTTTAGAGAGACAGAGTGCTCCTTTTATAAATAGTAGATTTATGCTGTGTTCTACTGAAAGCACTTCCCAGGAGAATGTTAGTCAGCATACTCTGCTATGCAATATCTTTAGCAGTATTAGCTTTTCCATAAGTAATTTGGTATGCCTGCCCATTTGGAGAAAGAATTAAATAAAAAATAAAATAAAAATATAATAAAGGAAAAGAAAGAAATTGCAAACTTTTTACAAACATCCATACAAAAGTTAAGTAAGAAATCAGTGACTTAAGAAGGATTTGAGGTAAAAGAGCTCCCTGCAGAATATGACCCTGAAAAAATAGTACTTGTAGATGGTGTATGTTAATCACTGATCCCTGGAAATTTCATCTGAAACATGTCTAATAAGTAATAACCAAACTGTCATACTTTGAGATGACTACATTTCCCAGAATAGCTAAGACTGTTCCAAGGATCAAGATTCATTGTCCCTGTCCTGAACAATTAAGGTCAGGATTCTCCAACATTCAGGTTATAGCTGCTACTCTCTCTGGCACAAAGCTTCTCTGCATCCCGCAAGCAGAATGAGCAATTCTGAAGACACCCGACCCCCCCCTCCCTTAATTCTTGGAGCTCAGTAGGAGACCAATCCATGGACAATTTTCCTGTCCTGACTTGATGAGCTTAAAATTTTATTAGAAGAAAGTAATATTACAGCTCAAATGAACTGATAGATGAGAGAAAGCCACTGCAACAAAGGCATACAGACCGACCTATAATTTGGACATCACAAATCATAATTAAAATGTAAAATCTCCAATATAATGAACACATGGCTAATTTAACATGCTTATAAAACATGCAAGCTTTTTCTTAAATGATCTTTGATAAATTAAGGTATATTGACAATCGTATTTATAACACTATAGGGTTTTTTAAATGTACAGACGGGGAAGGAGGGACATGGACTGTCAGAGTGAGGATGGTATGGTTTTCTACACTGGAAGAAGGCAGGAGGAGACTTTTTATAACCTCAAAAGGCAAACCCATATTTCAGAAAATGTTACTTAATGCACTGATGTTATAAGGTTGAAATTCTCTGACCTAAGACAAGCTATTATTGTTAACTATTCCCTAAACCCCACTGCTGTGCTTAGGGCTTGTTTATTTATTTATTTATCACACATTTACTTCCCCAAATTCAGCTGCAGACCATCTGATCTCTGCTTTCCTTTTAATGGCTCTTCATATTGAAGAATGAGTCTTTGAGAAATGGGTTTCAGTTTTGAACAGTCTATTTGATTAAAAATGAATTGCAGCTGGAAATACTATAGGCACTTTTTAAATACTAGTATTTTCACAAACTAGCATACAGATATAATACAAAAAGGGAAATATTTTTGTTTAAAGAAAATAAGGTGTAATCATTAACGTGTGTATGTATATATTTATGCAGTGCATTTCATTCCGAAGTACTTACAAAAAGTAAAATCCGTAAAGTACCACAGATATGCAAAACTCCACACATTAACACTACTAGATTATTTTTTTGCCAGGTAGGCAAAATCCCTTTAGATAGAAATGAAAGGGTATGGGCCTTGTGGGGGTGGGTGGGGGAGAAGGGGGGGGGGGAAGAAGTATATTTTGTGCCTAAATTATCAAAATTAGTCTGAAACATTTTAAAAATTTTTAATAGAGCATTCTGATCAACACAGAAAAGCAAGCAATATCCACATGCTTTTCATTTAAGAACACATTATGATATGCAGCACGGATTCATCTATAATTGTCCACAACTGAGATCACAACATCACTTAATATGTTCAGAAAGTCTTGTCAATATCTGTGTTACACTACATGAATTTTTATCTTAAAGTGTTGCTCCTCAAATGTCCTTATCAGTAATTTTCAGATTTCTTAACACCTTTTTCTATAAAGTCAAGACTCTAAAATACCATGGACCAAATTCCAGTTTGTAAGAGAAACATATGAATCTTTTTAGTTACTTTTTAAAAATAAGAATAATTTTCTTTAATGCATTTACAACAAAGTCTATTGTGCTGTGAACCTGCAGGACTGAAAACTAAGAAGGTTCCCTTACCCCAATCCTAATGTTGGAAATATCATGGATTATAATTGCAGTGAATTAAGGTACACATTTCCAAGTCCACCAGTTGGCTTGGCAAAACAAATGGAAAATGAGAATATTCAACATCTTCTGAAGTACCGCCGGCCCCAAGAAAAGGAAAGCTATAGGAAGAACTGCAGAAATGCCCTGGGTCAGTGGGAACACTTCCCTCTGAATCACATTATAAATTGGTTGGATTTGTGAGGCCAACAGGAATTGTGCAACTAACTGCCTGAGACAGCCTAGAAAATCTCCGTCTACAGTTCAAAGTGCCATTACATTAACAAGAAAAAACAAAGCACTGCAGAGAAATTGGTATATTTTTATTTGAACTGTAGCACACCTTAAGCCATACTAGTATCCAAGATTAAGTGTACAGATTCAAATCATGTGTATGGATATTTTTGCAAGTTTCACATTGACAAAATACAATATTTATCCTAAGACAGAGATAAGGTCCATAAAACACTAATAACATTGACTTTTACGGAATAGACTGTATATAAAACCTGAGATTGAAGTACCCAAACATTAAAACAAACAAACTGCTGAAATAAACACACTTGCTGCAGAAGTAGCACCAAACTTCAACCCAGATTGTTATAAACACAAAATGTGTAAGGGAAAATAAGTAAGTAATATCATGTCCAGATATTCTATTGAATGTGTTTGCCAGCCAAGTATTCACTGGGTATTCTTTTTTAATCGGACCTAAATAAAACCTGGAGAAAGCCATTTCAGAATTCTTCTTCAACACTTATCTCAGAAATGGCCCATTTGATTCGTGAACATCTCTAATGTATATCATCAGTGACTGAAGGAGTTTTTTTATATGATTTTTGACAATTTAACAAGTCCTCCTGACAAATTAAATGGTTGTGTTGACAACTTAACTGTACTGCCAATCAATATTTTCAATTACTTTCATTGTCATTCAGAAAAAATACAACATGAGGTCATACAGTGGTAAAACCAAGTAAAGAAAATAAAATAATGCAGAGCTGTGGGGGAGGGGGCAGTGGGAGGGGACTGAAACTTTGAGGCACAACATGCAATTTAAACATTTTTTGTTTTTTCAGCGGAAAGGTTAGGTGTTTCAGAATAACTCCTCTAATTTTAGATCTTGGTGACATCTTGCTGAGAATACAACACAGTCTCCTTTCTTCCCAAGAAGCTATTTAAAAAGTCATTAAACTTGAGCTGCTGCCACATGGCAGTTTTGGTGAAATCATCCTCCTTATTCTATCACTTCACAGCATAACCTAAGTGGTCTTAACTACTAAACCAGCCCACCCCTATACAAAGTAGATAAGTGCAATTCAAGAGAACTACGGGTCAGTGACAGAATTTTAAAATAAGACTTAAGGTCAGAGTCCTGACTGATGCAGGTGGGGAAACATTTGCACCACATTGAAGATACACTTTCTGCATGTTGTGCTACAATGATGAACTCTTTAGCATACCTCTGCTGGGAAATTACTGCATAGTAGCTATCAGCTCACACAAAGCCAGTACTAATTCATTAAAATATACATTAAATGACCAAGAAATTCAATCACTTCAGGAATTTCCCTTTTCCTTAATATAGTAGGGAAATAAATTATGTAAATAATAATAATAAAAAAAAAATACTGGGAGGAGGAAACTGGGAGGAGAAACTGGGGCCTCTGTGTTTCAGCACCCCCTACTTCCCCAGTACTCTTCTTTTCACAAGTAACCCTGATAGGTGGAAAGCTTCCTTTTAGGGCAGATGAAGCTTGCTAATAATGACCTGTGCTACAGGACACATGCTTCGGTAATGAGCCTTCAGCAGAGCTGTGGCTGGTTGTTCCATGCCTTGAGAAAAGATCAGACAGTTTAATCCCAAATCACTTTCCTCACAAGATACAAATATAGGATATAGGCATGAAAGCTAAGCGCCAGCATTTACCATAATCCTAACATTTTCTGACTCACCAACTTCAGGTAGGCAGAAGGAAATTTGTTCACATGCATAAGGGAAACCTGAGCTTTCAAGTCAGCTGTGCACCCAAGGGCACTACAGGTTAGAACAGAGGAAAGGAGGCAGCCAGAGGAAAGGACACAGACAGGTGTGTAGCTCAAAACGAGTTGAGAAGAAGAACAGAGATTTAAAAGCACGTGTAGGGAAAACAACTTTTGGAGGCAAAACAACAAAAAGTGTGTGAGGATGCATGTTGGAAACTGAAGAGAAGCAATGAAGGTAGTAAGTAGATAAATGTTTGGATGCTAGTTTATAAAGAAAAGTGAATGGGAAGAACAGCATGAAGGTGACTCTAGTTTTCGGTTAATCCAAGCATAAACCTTTTAAAGGGGAACACCCCAAAATCAATAGTAATTTTAAAATCAAAGCACTGCATATATTACATATAGTGTCTGAGACCCGGTAATCCTCTCTGCATGAGCCTAATATTGTCCTATCTTTGTCACAATTCCTCTATTGGAAAAAGAGCTCCAATAAAGATATTTACTAGTATTAGTCTAATTCCACTTTGTTTAAACCACTGTAGAAGTCCAGGACCATTAAAAAACAATACCGATAAGACAAGTAAGATGATATTGTTGGTCACTCTATTTATAGATTTTATTCCCTTTCTCTTAAGAACCAATTTATTTTTCAGTGTCAAATAGGGGAAGAAGAGTGAGAGCAGCTTTTCAGGCAATTCTGTCTCTTACAGTCCAGACCTGAGGAGAAAGGGTAGGGAGACAGGAAGGATGCTTTTATCACCACAAGAAATATGGAAAAAGGCATATTAATAGAGTGATTAAATATTGTAAAAATCAATTAAATATTGGCAAAAATCTAGTGAAGCCTTTGTCAACAAAATCTTAAAATTAAGAAAGAGATAAGATATTGCCACTGACCATACTTCATGGTAACTCCTTTACATTCAGTTCTAGCATTTAAGTGTATTTTAAAATCTCTCCTGTATTAACTCAATATTTACCACTTTATCTTAAGGAGTTTTATTTATTCTACTATAATTCTGAGACCTTTTTTAACATTTTCACCATCTATATTTAACAAGTGATGTGCACAAGAGATGCTTTCAGTTAGCAAAGGCAAATGATCACTGACTCCTCCCCTTATCAACTGTTGAAAAAAAGATCACAAGTACTGTGATTATAAATAAATAAATAAACCAAAACCAAAAAACAATGCTACATCATCAAGTCTTTGTCATTGTAAGATGCACTGTTTCTATTCAGGTCTATAAGCTTTGAAAGCTACCGATACACAGATATATTTTGGTGCAACAAACATAAAATTTCTCTTATGAAGAAGCAGCCTACAGAAGTTTAAGTGAAAAACTGACTTCCTGAGGCAGATTCCATTGCTTGTGTTGCTGCAAAACCAATGGATTCTGCACAGTTCTGTTAACCATCAGCAATTATCTTCCTGTCAAAGCTAAAGGTAACAAATTTCCCCATATCCAGCAAGGCTATATCATCAACCGGACACCAGCATCATTTGACGGAAACTAAATCACGACACCAGCCAAGAGCTCTGACAGACAAATGTGCTGCCTCCGAAAATCTAGGCCTATCACTCAGAGGAGGAAAAAAGGTTCTCTCAGCTGCTCTTTCTGAAAAGAGATTAAATGTTGTGGATTCTGAAAGTACAGTACCAAGCAAATCCTAAATATGAGAATTATTAATGGACTTTACTACTGGTGCTTTTAATCTTTTGCCAACATATATTCATCTATTTTACCTTGGTCTGTCTTGTTTCCTGATGGACATAAAAAGCAGTAACTGTGCATTATCCTACTCTTAATCAGAGACACCAGCACAAGAACAGTGTACCTCTACCTATCATATGAATAACATTTTAGCACTAGCTGTTCTTTTATAATGGAGACTATGTAAGAAAAGATACCTCTAACACGTCCTGTCTTTATGCTCAACAATAACATTCATTTCATGATATGCTACACAATGTGGATATCAGCTCTTAACCTGCTCAGTAACAAAGTACTGTATTATCACAATGCAATTGCAGTTTGGCTGAAATTTCCCAATAATATGTGGATGGAACTCACATTTTTTTCCCCAAAGGGACATACAGTACAGTAGATCAGTATTGTAACTGCAAAACTACTATTTAAGTATGGCTATCTTTAACCCATGTAATACCCAAGCTATAAAAAATGCGATGCTTTGTAAAGTGGTGCTACATAGTGTTAAATACAAATCAAAGAACTTTCATTGACAAGTCAGTGAGATATTTTTCTTACAAGATCTGGTGTCACACTAAATGTAATCACAGACACAATGTGTCTGGTGGAAGCTCCAGTGGAAAACCTACGAGGGGGACTTGATGTCTGAGGGGATTGATAGTGCCAGAAAACACATTTCACCTCTAGGTCACTGGTTCAAATGTGGGCCAAGCTCGTTGTGACCTAAAGCTGTTACTACCTGACAGTTGTTCAATGACCTATGTGAAATGAGCAGATTCAGACCAGCACCTATCAAGCAGATGTCCACTCCACGTGGAGCATACAGCAGTAGCAGACGTAAATTGTCATCCTTACTGGAAGCATCTGAGAAGCTTCCCGCAACTTGAGCAACTGTATGGACCACATGGACATGGTTTCCAGAGGCACTGACTCCAAGTAGGGCTGCTGTACATACACAGCCTACATTGGGAAAGACTCACGCACACACCTACTTTTCATAAGGCTGGAAGTTAGATCCCTGTGAAGCTCTTGTCCAGTAATGCAAATGTCCCTAAGATAACTTAAACTACAAACAAAACCCCCATAGAACACACCTTGAAATCTCCTAATTAAATCTTTAACTCCAGACTGTATTTACCGCAATGGAACTCTAAAGACAGTAAATTAAAATGGAAAGTTCTGGTTTAAAAGAGTACTTTCAGTTTCCTACCTTTTTTATTATTATTTCAAGGTTTCAAGTATTCTGCCAAATTAGCAGATTTTATATAAAACAGAAGAACAGAGGGAACAAGGTCAAGACCTGGAGTTAAGTGAGAAACAGTGCAATAAAAAGAGAGGCCAAAGAGAATTTCAACCGTATCATGCTGACACCTTCTATTCTAAATATAAGACAACAAAGTTGTGGATTTTCCCCTCCTTGGAAGTTGGGGGTTCAGTGGGAGTCCTACAGAGAGCTTAAACATAATTCAAATGTTTCCACATTGAAACCAAAGTCCTGGATGGTAAAGCCTGAGGAAAGACATCCACTACTTTTCTCCTTTCATTTTGATCTCTCTCACATAAAGAGTGAAAAAAGTACTCTTTACTCTAAAATGAAGCATACACCAAATATGGATATGGCAGCATAAAAGCTTCCAAAAGTTCAAGAGTCTGCTTTTCTGTAAGTTTGGAGCTCGTGAAGAAGAACCCACCAAACACCTTCTAAAGCATATGATCCCAAAAAGGATCCACTTTAATTAAGTGCCACATGGGCTTCAGATTAATTAGAACATGATGCAAACATGAGATCAGGCACCAGGCATTTATTGAAACTTCTTAATGATTTAAACTGATTAGTATAAGCAGCTCTGACACTTGCATGAACCCATACTGCTGCACAATTTTAGAAATAGAAAAACTGAAAGTTATTCATCTGGAGAAAGTAGGTATTTAACAGCTAGCTAATTCATTATTAAAGTATTCAAACCAAAGAAAAAGCTAACCTGGATAAATTATGGAAATTCTTAACTTGACTCTACTTTTAACCTCTGTGTGATACCTAAATAAATAGGCTACTCTTATTCATTCTGCATCAAAATGATGCTTGAGAAACACTACCTTTTAATTAGCAGGCTTTATATTATGGAACAAAAAGTATTTAAATGAAACACATAATTAAAGCACATGTCATGCTGAATCATCTTCATTTATATCACAATACACCAGTGCTATGACACTGTTGCTACAGGCTCTGAGTCCTACTGAGGGAGGACATATTTACCTACCAGCAGGAAACCTCATCTGAGAGTGCTTCAAACCCTAGCTGTCCACATTTGTCTAAACTAATCCTATTAACATATTTGCCACTGTGCTTCTTCTGAAAGGACTCATACATGTAGTCTAAGACTGCATTCAGTACTTCCCCTCTTCTATGTACTGATTAGTGCATTTATGGGGGCTGGGGGCAAGACGATAAGGGAAATAAAATGAAACCGCCAAATTCTTCAGCCTGTCACAGCATAGTAACTGAAATATGCTTTCCTTTACAAATTAATATTTCTGTTACAAACCATTGAAGGAAGTTTATAATGCCATGACACCTGAAAAATCAGTCACTACTGTAGTTAATGACTGGTTTGGTAGATTGTTAACTGCCCTTAACTTCCCATGAGTGGTTAACTAACAAACCAGTCATTACCTACTTCACGGGGATTAGAGGTTAAACATAAACTTGATTACAAGCTATAAATGTGAATAATTTGAAATGTTATTGGTTATTACAAAAATATATGGTAATAATTTCCTCTTTAATGAAAGGGAGCATGTTTTTAGTGGTCCCTGGTTTCTTGTTGAGGCTTAGGAAAAGAGATCAGTGTATGATTAACAGCTACACTCTTATGATGGGCATCTGGGGCTAGGGGGCAAAAATGAGTACTCACTACTTATCTGTGTCATGAAAACTATAAAAATATCATTCTGTCTGCACAATAAATAAGAGGTTTGTAGGTTGTTTTGTTAATTTTCAGTTCAAAATGCTTGTAGTCAAGATACCGATTTTGCACACACACATATAGGGGAAGAAGGGTTAATCCTTCACTTGCCTTACAGAGAAATCAAAAATATGAACAACTGAAATATATGCAACTATTAGTCCAGAAGAATCTTTCCAGCGTAGTGATATAATTACTTGCAGGAAACTGTAATAAACTTCTGCTTTCAAAAGAAATCTCATGTAGTTAAATGTACGACTAAAACACAGAAAAACAACAAACATCTTCAATACAGACCTTTCTATTTCAAAGAATGAAGTGATTAGCTTAAAAATCTTTGGAAACATACGAATTTTCCAAACTCTTTTGCATCTTCTGAAAGGTTATTTAACAGCAATGATATTCGCAATATATTATTGTGCTGCTTAGATTTCTGTGATGCATCTTGAATTCTCATCCCCCTACCTCTCAGTTTTTCCAATCAAAACTGGAAGACATTGCCTACACATAAACAAAAGAAGTATATGCAAAAAATACATTATTGTGTGACCAGATAATGCGAAAACTCTGTTCAAAAGCAAAGGTAAAAAAAATTTCACGGAGTATATTAACTATTTCACATAATTTTACTAAATAGCCTTGTCTATATCAGCCTCCAGAGTCACCTCTGGATAGAGCATATGAACCAAGTCAATGAATCTCTGGCCTTGTCCTGAAACAGGCAGCAGAGCTCAAGGACACAAATTAAACGAGCAGCTAAACACAGTTATGAGCCTGTCAGACACAAAGCTTTTATTCCAACAGGGCAACTGGCTAGATGATAGGAAGCATCCAAGACTGCCTCTTCTCTCTACCTTCTCTTAGAAAATTTAGTCTTGCAAGCAAGAGGAAGAAAAACTTACATCATGGCTTACCTGCACTGAGGGAAAAAGCATTTGTTTTCCAATACCGCATAGGATATAAAAGGTATATTGCAGTCTGCACAAAGCAAGAACTTTGGTGTTAGGTTTATGCGTCTTTGCATTACTCAGACTTTTGGACTTCTAGAAAGAATGGGGTTATTCAGTAGCCAGAGCCAGGACAGGGCAGATGTTTAAAGCTTTCTGGAGCAAGGTAAGGCTTGAAGAAAACTACCTATGAATTAGTGTATATACATTAAATTAAATGGTAAGAAAATACTGTAAAATGGGTAGAACCAGTCACCAAGATTAAGCAAAATATCCATCCATTTCTGTCCCAGAACTGATGCCTGCCTGAATGATTAACAAGTTAATTAAAACACTTAAGTTTTCACCTTAAAGCTTGTTTGGGACTTGGATCACAGAATCAGATCCAAAACCAGCAGAAATCTGCAAGAAGAAAGGAAGTAGAGATGTCTAAATATCTGGTTGTAAAGAGCACTGAGAACATGCCAGCTACTCACTGTGCCCTGAGGTGGCAGTGCAAACTGAAAAAAATTACATTGTACAGTGTCAGGCTGACAGTCATCTGGATTTCCAGAGATGATCACAATGCCACAAATCATTTGCAAGTGCTAAATCAAAGGTGGGACAGGGAAATGCTATTCTACACTTACCCTCATAAGCTCAATATGGGAAATAACCAGCAATGTTCCATGCTAATTAAAGAGTTTGAATAGCCTCTTCAATTAAAACTCATAAACTTTTTTGTGGTATTCAGACAATGGAGTGGAGTGGGACTATTACCAGTGTAAGTAAACATGGAAAGTTCTAAACGAAAAGAAAGGCTCACAAACCTCAACTTAATGTAAAATGATAAAAACACATCCCATCAAGAAAATCTAAAAGCAGACCAAGAAAAAAAAAAGTTACAAGCCACTGAATGACTGTAATCACCATTACTTGTATTGTAGAATCATAGAATAGTTAGGGTTGGGAATTAAATACAAAATTGAAGTTACTGAGGGAACTTCTGCCAGCATGTTGAGCTTGGAGGATTACAGATTTTGTATGTCTAAGCATAAGCAATTAAAAGCATATTATAGCGGGGGGGGGGGAATCAAAGCTATACTGTTTATTCAAAGATTAGCACTCAAAGAAAAAACACTGTTTCTTCAACAGATAGGGCTGACTCCTGTAAACAAGTGACTCCTCTTAGACTACAGCTTTGATGTTATAGCCCACTGTCAGTCAGCTTCTGACCTGAGGGTCGATCACCCATAGTTCAATTTGACATATATCAACCAACAAATTTTTAAAAAAAAAAAATTTTTTTTTTTAAAAAGGGCATTTTCTTTTGGGAAAATTATATTACTTAAGAATGGTAGACAAATCCAGTTGAATGGTGAATTAAAGAAAACAACTGAGTTCTCATCAGTTTTGTTGATACACTTACTTTCATGGTTTCTTTCTTCATTAAGAGTCTCTTGAGACATTGGGAAATTGTACTGAAAATTGACCATTACTATAGTCATCTTCTCAAGTGTCCAGTTTGTTTAAATATGGTACAAAAATATATTTAATGATGTAATAGGCAGTGCAGAATTCCTTCCAACAGATGTTGGAGCCCCAGGAAAAAACATGGTTTTAATAATGTTCTCTGTAGTCCAATTGAAAATAGACTTGTGCTTCCTGCACTCACAATTAAAATGTTTTCAACAGGGAGGGCTGAGCTCTATGTGTACCATACGAATATACACTAAATAGTATTAAGTATCGCATATACAGGCCACCAGCTTCACAGCTCCATTTCAGCAATAATGCTCAGTGGTTTTATGTTATGATTATTATACAGTAAAGACATGAATTTCTCATTATGCTATTGGTGCAGATATGATAGCATTTATACAGATTCTTAAACCTATCAACCAACTACTTTAAATCATTGGAACTGCTGCTGGCTTGTGATCAGTTGCAAAAGAATTGTGCAATGCAACAGTGGGTGCTGATTCTCATCTTCTGCAGGAAAATGGTTCAAACCACCAACCTTTCAACAACATTGTCTTCTAAACCGGCATGGAAATTTCAAGCAGGCTCATGAGCAAAAATTTACAGGCACTTTCAGAAGCAGGTACCAGGCCCTCACATCCACCCTACTCAGTCCGAGTCCCCATAATAGTCGCACACTCCTGTAGTACAGATACATACTCTACAGTCCATGTAGCTCCGCTTTTGTGGCTGCCTGCCTCAAGCAGCAACAGTATGCAGGAAAGAAGGAAGGAAGCAAGCAAGAAAGAAATAGCAACTGTGAACCATTCCCTGATGTCCCTTCATACCATTTCAGCTAGCACAGCACAGGGGACTAGGTACAAGGGGTTGCCATGTCACCCTCTGAATGGATTCAGTTGAGCCTAGCAATACAGCAAACACATGATAAGAACTCAAAAAAGTGTAAGAGAAATAGAAGGAGTAATGTGGGAGGATGTAGGTAAAACTGGTAGACAAGGAGAAAAGGTCCACTCCACTGGATAAAAGGCACTGCCCCTTACTGAAGAGAGCTCCCACCAGAAGGTCTGTCACACTACAGGGTATTCCCCAAAAGAAAGGTTGAGGCAGTAAAGTGAGGTTAGCTTAACCTCAAGGTCAAGGCCTACCATCAAGCAACAAAGCAGTAGCTATTATATATGTTAATGCACTACTCTTCTCTCTTACTAGGCCTGCCTTTTCACACAGCAGAGCAGAGGTTCTCAATACATTTTATATAAAGCCCCTACTGGCCTTAAAATTATCAACAACCACGTAGATGGTGGTTATTGATGACACAAGCATACCTCAGTGGATAGAGCACAGGACCAGAAGATGAATCTAGACCACAGGACTAGAAAAGAAGGATCTCTTCCTGTGTCTGCTACTGACCTCTGACTATACCTTTCTCTGCCCCCAGCATACATGTGCTTGCAGCTCATCAGGACAGGGACGGACTTCTCACAATGCTTTATCACAGGTTTGAACCTCCAGACTACTACTGCACCCTCCCCCCTCACAGCCCACCAGAAATCTTTCCTTCATGCAACATTTTAGTAGCCTCACTCTATATAGACAGATAGCCTCAAATGAGGACAGAAAGCAAGTGTGGAAGCACAGGCATTTAACTGCATATGAACGTCAAACATTAATTTTTTTGCACACTGTAATTCTGTAAATTACTTAATAATGATTGAGAGTTTTCTCCAGAAGAAACGTGAATTTAAGAGTCAAAAGTATACGAAAGTTTCAGATGCAAAATGTGATTTTTCATTAAAATAAGCCTTTAAAATTGTCTCAATGTACGTATTTTATAGTAGTCAATGTAAAATAGAAACAAGAAAATATTGCCAAGAATTTCAAGTGTTGTGAGATCTGTCCTTTTTTTTTTCTTTTTTTGGGGGTGGGGGAGGAGGGGAGAGAAGGATTTGGTGGGGGGATATATAGGAGGGAAAGGATTAAGTGCATACAGTGTACTTGAAAGATATCCAGAGCATTTTAAAAGCTGAAAACAAAGGCCTTTGAGAGATACATTTTGGGGGCTGAAAGGAGAACTGATACAGAAAGCTAGCCTGGC
The DNA here is from genome assembly GCA_030323915.1 of Brotogeris chrysoptera. Lineage (NCBI taxonomy): Eukaryota > Metazoa > Chordata > Aves > Psittaciformes > Psittacidae > Brotogeris > Brotogeris chrysoptera. The sequence continues at coordinate 9,874 of JARCZZ010001216.1, read as the reverse complement.
ATGCTTTTAAGGGATATATCTAAAAAGCCTAATCATTGATAATTCACAGTTTGTGAGCCTGGTGGGATTTCATGCAGAGCACTAGCCTCACTAAGGTAATTGGTGCTATTGAAACAACACTGGCTCAGCAGCATGCTGCTTTCTTCGCCTCTGGGCACAGGAAGGATCAATATTTGTTAGGATTGCTTCTTGTTCCAACAATGTAAGATTTACAATACTTGCTAGGATTCTCACTTTGTCTTCACACAACTCATCAGTGGAACCCAATTACTAACCTCAGACAAACAACATTAACATGAGCCTCTATGCTTCTTTATTGCCCTTCATCCAAGTCTCATTTCAGGGTCTTCAGGCAGTGCCATTATAACAGATACTACACTTTAAAGTGTGCTCCAAGGAATAAATTTTCAGTCTTTCATTACTCGTACCTTGATTTACTTCATATCATCTTGCTGCTATAGACAAAGATAACACACTGTAAATTACAGCCATCCTGTCCTGTAGTTCCAGAGGTAGGGGGAAGGCAGGGAGTGATGCTTTTGCGCTACAATTAGCACTGGGCACCAGAGCTTCATTGCTATCATCGCTAGTGACTGAAACTTGTTTTATCAAAGGTCCAAAGCCATTATTTCATATAAACTCATTTCCTAAATTGCTTTATATTTATTTCACACTCTGATAAATGAGAAACTCGACAGTAAGAGAAAAATACATATTTTTATATTGTTTATTGCATTAACTTAGGCTAGGTAATTTCATTTAACTTTACTCATGGGGCTATTTCTGCAAATTTTTCAGTCCTGATGACTTAATAACACAGTGACCTCCGATAGTTTCCTGTTCATTATGTTCTACTTCAAGCTCAATACACAGAAGCAAAACCCCAATCTGTATAATTCTGTTTCAAATGTTTTAACTATTACTGCACAGTTGGCAATAGAAGGCTAGGAAAACAGTCATTGGAAAAATTCCTTCAAGTTAGCTGTTGCAGTACCCCCTTATTTGTCCTACAATTTCCTCCATCCTCCATCCTATTCCAGTGGCTGATAACTAAGAACATTAGTTTTATGCGACTTGTCAAGCTCAAATGAAAAGAGAGCTAACTTTAATGACACTGCAATTAATCGCCCCAATAGACAGACAGCTAAAAGACAAGATATTGACTTCATTAAGGATAATGTATTATGTCATTAAGTTGGTAGGGTCACCTTGTGTATCATATATGCTTGCTAATATATTGGCATTTTCCTCAAATAAGATAAATTCAGATATGAGTGATAAAGCTGATTAGAAAATGTTTAATCTAAAGAGGCTAGTTTCCTTATATTCTACTTCGCAGCCCCAGGTATAAGTGGTCTAGTAAAAATCCATTATAGATCCAGGTTTACCACAAGTACTAGAAATTTATAACCTTTCTGTTTGGGTTAGTTGTGTGGGGTTTTTTTTTGGTGTGTGTTTTATCTCCCCCTCAAGCTCAGGTATTATTTGCCCAGACTGTATTTCAGAACTGTTTGTAAATGTTTAATCTACAGTACATGTAAGGTTAAAATGACCACTGCATGCTAAATTAGTATTTGTGTGTGAGGGCTTAACCCTTTACAAGTCAGGAGGTTTGAGATGAGTTAAATTTAAAAGAGATACTACAATAAGGACCTATTATAAAGCTGATCATTCCTTCTAATTGAGAAACTTCTCTTTGTTGCCCCATCTAAAGGCACTTTTGTTGAGAACTTTTTTTTTTTTTTTAATCAATATCATGGAATATTTGCAAAGTAAGATACATCTGAAAGTAATTCATGCTACTTAATAACACACAAATAAAACAGGTTTTGATACTCACTGCCTTCCTACTCATTTCCATAAGATACGCTGGGTAGGCATATTTCTCACGCCAACACTATTTTCCTCAGATTTCCAAGTAAACAGAAAGCTGCTTATATCATTACACTAGCGACTATCTGCATACTGCAATTTTGTAAATTACTTAATAACGTAATGTAAACCGAATGCACTAGAAGAAAACTGGTTTATACATATGGTCTGCTCATTGTACTAACTGCTTCAATAACCTGAAAACCAAAAGTAAACAGTCACTGTTTATTTGAAAACCTCTTCAGGATAAGATTCTGCTACTGTGTTTAGATTTATATTTATTAGAGAGTTCTCCGATCCCAGGCTTGTTCATGCAGGTGTGACCTAACAGTCCACCTAAATCTTTTATTTATTATCATACTTCAATTATTTTTTTTAAAAAAAAAGTTAAGGGGAAATTATTATAAAATAAATAAGGGGAAAAAGCAAACAAACAAACACCCCCCCCCCAAAAAAAAAATCTCAGATCAGTGAGCAAAGTGATACTTTAAAATGAACATGATTGTTTGCCTGTTGCTATTAATTTATTTCAGCAGTTGCTCAAGAAAAAAAATAAACACTCTGGAGGATAACACTCTGCTAATGGTCAGTTTGCCTCAATACTACTGTAGGCAACATGCATGACCTCCTTGAAAAGAACAAACTCTAATTAGCATCACCTACAATTCCTCTTTCTAAACCATACCTCTTAACCTGTACCCCAGCTTTTCCAATATTTCCATTAAGGTTGTCAAAAGCAGAAGTTTGGGAACCTTTCCTTGTGACCTTGGCATTTCTTCTCAGGCTTAACGTATTGGCATTTTTTCCTCTGACTGCTTCGCTTCTCATTTGTCATGATTATTGTTGAATTTTTCAACTGTCATTCCCGAACGTAAATCAATGGTTGTCGACTTCCCCTTTGTCATATCTGCACTGCCAACAGCCTTTCCCTTCTAAATGAGGCTTCCTCCCTTTCCATCCATTAAAAAAGGCCTGTCTTTTGGAGAAGTCAATCCTTTGTTAGGTCACTCCATTTATCATTCTTCCAATCAGTACCTGACACACTTATTCAGCCAGGTCTTCAACCACACAATCATTGTTCATTTTGGGAGGGGGAAGAAGGAGAGAGAGAGAGAAGGGGGCACTTTATTTATGCATGGTGGGTTTTGCCATCCATCTTGACCAGTTTTATATTTTTCAACGCCCTTGTAAATTTAGGGTCCTTCCTTGCTTGAAGGAAGCATCAAATTCAGAAGAAAAAAACCCCACCTCACACCCACAGTGGGAAGGGGCAAGAGAATGCTAAGAAAACATTCTGCCGTTTTAAGAATTAAGATAAACTAGATACGAGAGAAGAATCTAACATAACAAATTCAGTTCTGTTACAAAGGGGCTCTAAAAGAAAAAAAAAAAACAACAACAAAAAAAAAACCCAAACAAAAACCATCACTTCTATGTCAAAAAACCCCCAAAGTAACTGTAACAGAAATAGTAATGGATTGCACGACCTTTTTGACAAGGTTTAAGTCATATGAAGTTATATTACAATAAAACCAGTTTCTAAGCAGAATATTGGTTCATAGTGACTTACAGAAGCCTTCAGGACATGACTTGCTCAATAAAGAAAAGGAAGTTAGTATCTGTTATTTATGCGGCTACAGTCATGTTTGGTTGAACAATTTCACAGAGCTTTGATGGCCTCTACTAGTATTTCAAACAAGCCTGCAAACAGCGTTATTAAGGTTTTTTTGTCATTGCTGGATATTAGGTAAAAATATCTGAAATTTGTTAGAGCTACTCAAAAAAGCACTTAGTCGTAACTAGCTTTCCCACAATAACACCTTCATACTATTGTTTCATATATCAGATTAGAGATGAGTCAATATCAGACACCTAGCCATCAGGCATGCCTGCCCCCCGATTTTTAGGGGCATGACAAGAGGAAGTCTCTACACCAAATCTGTGTGAGAGAGACCCTTCACTATAGTAAAGTAGACCAGAAGTCCTGAACCCAAACTGCTTCAATTACAAAGAGACAGCCTCATATCATGTGCAGGTCTAGCCCTTTCCTATGAAAGAGCAAAAATGAGAAAAGAGCATCATGCAAGGGTGATTTCTCCCCAAAAGAAAAACTGAAAGATGCAAGCTCCTACTACAGTTGCTTCTCAACATGCCAGAATACTTTATAATGGCTCACATACCTAAGTTTGGCTAAAAGCCTAAGCAGGAATAAATAGCAAGAGAAGCACTTACAGGCTGGAGAGACTCAAGAGACTGCAGGTATAACTGATACAGGTTCAAGCATTGTGAAGACCTCCTTTCATCAATGTTTAATACATCTGTTAACCTGATCCATTGCACCAGCCAGTAATATAGTTTAGTTCTATCTTCTCCCATAATTAAGTTCTAATATATGAAAACCTAAAATCAGACAAACTAAGCAGCAACTATTCTAAGATATTATGAAGCAGAGGTCTGCAAGAAAACCTTTGAAATGCTGCTGCCTGCTATATCACCATAAGTGGAGCTTCTCTTTATAATGCCTGGCTCCCTACGAGTACCATAAAAGAAACACAAATCAATTTAAAATACCTTTTGGGGCAACACCACATGCTACTATTTTCTGTACATTTTCTCTACAAAGCTTGATACATTGAAGCAATCCCCACATACTGGGACATGTATATATATCTGCACACATATACATGGACATGGTATATTTGGTGCAGCAAAAGAAAGTAAAATACATATAAACTTTGGAAGTGGATGAGAGGCGTGGTCTTTGAGACGTACAATTTAAATTTCTTGTTGTGTCAACTCCTAATTCGACCTGGAGTCACCCAAACAGTAAGCTTAATCTTATACTTCCTATTTGTAAGTAGTTGCATACCCCATAGTGTATTATAGAAATAAATTTTCCAAAATTATTTGATGAAAGTCATATGAGGATCCTGGGTGGGCAGATCAGCAATAAAGCATAATGACATGGAAGGTCAGGGCATTTTCAACACCAGAAAATTGATTCCTTGCATGCTAGGAGTTACCTGTTCCAATGTGCAAGTTTTACTCTGTCAATGGAATTTATACGGAAAAAATAACTTTGTCTAGAAAAAAGCAATATTCTCACACAGGATAACAACAAATATGCAACATTTCTATCAAAATTACATATATCATGGTTTCTCAGAGACCAGTTTAACCACCAGTTTCCGCATTCAAGCCTTATAGGTGAACACACAGGAGTAGCTGAATACCCTAGTATATGCTGGTTAATAATATAAAAACTCCATATGTAACCAGTTTTATGAGACAAACCCAATCCCTTTTGGTTTGAGTGCAACATTGCAAAAGATAATCCAGTATTTGCTTCCCTTTATTTAAGGCCAAACATATGTTTAATGTGTAACCTTGCTGTAAAGAGGCAAAAGTGATTTCACTGGTTCCCACTGTACTTTAAAAATTTGCACCATTGTAACTTCATACAATTTTGGAAGCCAATATTCCAAGTTACCAAAATACAACCATCTAAGTGGCAGCATTTTTATTTCTTCTTAAATCTATTTTACTAAATAGATAACTACTAGCACTATACCTGGCACCCCAAGCTTGAGATGTCAACTAATTAGATTTATTCTTCTCTTCACTGCCCTTATATCTTGCTTAATAAGATATTTTATTCAGATACTCCTGAGGTAACAAAGGGAAAAGCTTTGCTGCTGTATGTCACAGAATTTTTATGTATTTATTTGAACTGTATAAGGTAAGGGGTCATTTCCTTGTGAAAAGAATAAAATATAGCTGATACTGTTTTAAATCATATCATGTAATCCCATTCTTGTCCAAGCAATAGATTTACAGATAACAGCAGCAATCTTCCTAAAGTGTAAAAAACCAGTGACCCTTCTGGAACCACAAATGACACAAAGAGGCGTTATTTGCAAACCAAAAGACCTATTAATACACAAAACACTATATTGCAAGCAACAAGTACAGATTTTTTTAACGTATAAGGAGTAAAAAAAAAAAAACAAGCAGAGGTTGTGGTTCTAGTTCTAGCATTACCATTTTGCACCTAGCAAATACAGTGCATTTTATTGCGTTCATTCATTTCTAGTTAGGGCTTTTACTGACTAGAGAAAGGAGAAAGAAAGTATCCTTTTTGGCAGGCAAATGCTGCTATTCAAACTCTGAATGAATGGTTTTGGTTGGTTTTCTTGGGTTTTTTTTTGTTTGTTTTGTTTTGTCCAAGTAGAGAGCTTTATCATTCATGCACTTGCTTAAACTACATATATTGCAATGTATTCATATGCACCAGCAACAGTCAGTGTAGGAGAACTGCCTGGATAAAGAAATACAATCTGTAAGATCATCTCCTATTCAGAAGCTCACAAAATAGCTAGAGATAAAAGGCACGGATTCCTGTGATTTCCTCATTCATTTAGTTTTGCAACTTTATATTAGCTACTAATGTGAGAAGGGAGAAGTTTTTTCATTATGTAATTTGTAATTGTACCCATAAAAAATGCCAAATGCCCTTTCGGTCTAGCATTGAGAACCTTTAAGAGCTGGGGCCATCATACAACCCCAAAGCACACAAATTCAACGTTGAATATATTTCTGAAAGGTAGTAATGTACATGTTGCCTTTCTAATGCAAACAATGGTGTCTTTCAATACAATTTTTTTTTAAAAATATGTTTAATATGCCTAGCGACACTTTAGATTTTTCCTTCATGCTAATATATGCTCAATTTTCTGCTGTTATGTCAACAAAGGACTAGTAACATAACACATTTTAACTGGGGGCCTTCTACTTCAGGATGTAATATATATTTTGGACACATGACATTCAGACCAACAGAAAAATAAAGCATGCTATGAGAGAAACTAATTATATGGATTTTTAGTCTTTGTATTATAATCATGACATATTTGTTTTCTATTAATTAGATAACATTTGCAGATGGAAAAGGAATTCTCCCATTCAACACATTGCAACATAAATAAAACATGAAAGCAAGTATAGACTGAAACATTAAAAAGTCCTTATTTGAATTAGCTTGTCATAATAACTGAGACATAAACCAAAATCTGGAACTGCTTATGATCAAAAAACTGTGACCTTTGTTTCTTTCCGAATTGCACATGAGAACTGCTAACTTGCGTTTTATTTCAAATACAGCCTTAGTGGGATTCAGAACAAGTTCTAGTGAAGCAACATCCAGAAACTTAATTACAGTTAATAATGCCTATTACAATTATAAACTGAGCCAAATCATGAAAGTTCTGAAATCTACCTAACAATATTTCCTTGCAGCTTTCATTTCACTCAATATTTTTCAAGATCTAGATGCATTCCAGAACTTCTTTAACATGCAATATGCATTTTCCGGATGTTTGTGCACAAGCTGTATCTTGCTTTTTAATTGCATTTTTCTATCGAACACTATCTCTTCAGAAAAGTTAAGGCAACACACTGAAAAAGTACAATATAGACTGTGTTTCTAATGCCTTTCTCAAATAGCAGCTATGTAGCACAATGCCTTTAATGTGTTATCCTTTACCAGCTATACATCAAATCTCTATATATTTTAATTTTTATATTTTACTTGTTTATTCCATTTATCCTTAAAGTATATCTGTAACAGATTATTACATGGGACTGTGTTTGAAAAATACTGATTTTATTTTTAAAAGCTGTATTGACACTTGGTCAGGTTTCTTTTCTACAGTCTTTAAGATATAATTTCCAGCATTTGTGGAAAACCTTGATAATCAATAGGGGCTGCTATTTGTGTGGCACTGCACTAGTACCAGGTATAAATCAGAATGATGTATAATCAAATTAATCTCGACATTTAAAACATTTTAAAGGAAAAACTGTTTGGTTAAGTTGATAATCAGATTTATAAGCTAATACCTTATGAATGGCTAAAAAGAGAACTCTGAGACAATTAATTTTACCTTGTCTTTGTTTTAAAGTTCAAACACCAAGTTGTTTCAATGCTTACAGAGACAAAGCTGCTTCCACAACAAAACCATTGCTTTTCCTCTCATAGCAGTGATGGGCCAGTACAGTTCCACAAGATGGAAGAGAAGGGAAGGTCACAGGGCTATGTGGTACATTTAAAAATGCCAGAAATAGATGCTGATGATCTTGTATTTCTTTTTCAAAAAGCCTCTAATCAGTTCTAAATTTCTTAGACAGTTTGCTTTCTTGCTGCACCTAGAAATGTGTCATTTGTCTATTTAAAACCATAACAGCTCACCACCCCTCCTCAGTGGATTTCATTGGCCTCTCTTTTTTTCCCCCGTTTAATGTCTCTAACTTTATGCCATGTTCTTTTCCTCTTTCAGCACGGCTGAGCAAGGCTGACAGGCGGATTCCTTTGCTTTTCAGGGTATTAAAGCCACTTTCCCGCTCTGACAGCCTGTTCTACTCTGCCACCTTATAGCTCTGGCTTCACACTTCTCTGGGCAGCCACTGCTTCTTGACAGACCACTGTCACTTCCCATCATCCTCTCTGTATATCCTGTTCTCTCCCCCTCAGCACGCATCCCGACTTTCCAACCAATGCAATTATTTTTTTTGACAAGCCATCCATCAGCTTTAACTTTAAAAGCACTTTCCGCTGATATCCATTGTTAAATCCCTTGCTTTTTATGGAGCTTGCATGAGAGAATATGATATCAGACATTCAAACTACCAAACCATGTAAATTTACTTTGTTCTCAGCTATGTTTCCAATTTCACGTCCAATTTTTCGGTACATTATGCGTAGTTGTTGTGCTTAATATGATGTTGTCAAATCCCATTAAAGTTCACTGCATTGCACGGCTTTAAAAACAGGTTACAATTTGCATTCTATAAAGAAAGGAAGGAGTGCAGTCTGAAGTCAAGCTGAATCTTATTAAAATTATCTGTTCAATTGTTACATTTGTAGATGGAGTAATTTTGAGGCATTAGCTGAGACACATATGAAAATGTCAGTGTGCCAACTAATGACAATGAAAGCAAAAGGAATATATCTGTGAAACTCAATAAAGCTCCTTTGCTGGTGACATAAATTTGATGATAATCCAAGGAAATGAATAAGGGACCATCCAGTTTGAATAGGAATTACCTTTTCTATTAAATCACTTTGCTGTATTTCCACTTGGCCTACATCTTGGTCCTATGCCACAATGAGTCTCTCAGCAAGCAGCAATTCTTCCTATTTTGAACCGCAGAAACTGAAATTCTAAGTTCTCTATCATGATTATTAGAGGCCTCCAAAACCTCAGAACTTTTTTCCCTTATGTTAACCAATTGCAACCAAAAATTATGCTACCTGCAAGTTTGCTGTATTATCTCAGACCCACCCACTATGTATTAATATGTCATCAATTTTGGTTCCAGTTTACAGGGAAAACATGACCACTGGAAAGCACATAGATTGAGTTACACACCCAATTCTAACCCACATCACTGAATTACTCTGCCCAAATTCCTCCACCCTTCTTTCCCTTCCAAATAATATATTAAATGAATTTTTTTAATTTTTTAAAAATGTTTGAGATAAACAGATGTATTACTTACTTTTACACTGTTTTGTTTAAAAAGAATACTAACCCAATAAGAAAAATAGAGAATGTGTGAATGTAAATTAATAAAGAAAAAATAAAAGTGAGCCTGAAGTATATCAATAGTTATATACATTCTGTGTTACTAAAACTTTCTTATTATATGAGGAAGAAATTCTTTACTGTAAGGGTAGTGAGGCACTGGAATGGGTTGCTCAGGGAAGTTGTAAATGCCCCATCACTGGTGGTGTTCAAGGCCAGGTTGGATAGAGCCTTGGGTGACATGGTTTAGTGGGAGGTGTCCCTGCCCCTGGCAGGGGGGTTGGAAGTAGATGATCTTAAGGTCCTTTCCAGCCCTAACTATTCTATGATTCTATGTCTGTCGTGGTTTAAGCCCAGCTGTAAATAAGCCACACAGTTCATTAGCTCCCCACCCCCATTCTTCCCACCAGTCCTGGAGG
>JARCZZ010001215.1:0-11199 GCA_030323915.1 Brotogeris chrysoptera | reverse complement strand
GGGCAACCTGTGCCAGGGCCTCACCACCCTCACAGGGAAGAACTTCTTCCTCAGATCTCATCTCAATCTCCCCTCTGGCAGGTTAAAGCCATTCCCCTTGTCCTGTCCCTACCTGCCCTTGTCAAAAGCCCCTCTCCAGCTTTCTTGTGGGCCCCTTTAGGCACTGGAAGCTGCTCTGAGGTGTCCCTGGAGCTTTCTCCTCCCCAGACTGAACAAGCCCAGCTCTCTCAGCCTGTCTCTATAGCAGAGGTGCTCCAACCCTCTGAGCATCTTTGTGGCCTCATCTGGACTCGCTTGAGCTGGATGCAGGACTCGAGGTACTCAAGCTTTGTGGTTTCCCTTTGCATGGCTGTTCCAAACATTTCTTGGCAGGCTCTGGAGCTTGCTGAACAGTTCAACCCCGATGACATCCGGAAAATAGCTCTGGCTCTAGCCTACCAGAACCGGCGCTGCGTGCCTCTGCTCCGAGCCATGTCCTACCATCTGATTCAGAAACACTCTGAGCTCAGCCTCAACGTCCTGATGGACCTAATTTTTGCCTATGGTAAGGAGCTTGGTTGTGTTAGTGCCTGCTGGATGTTACATGTGGTAGAGTCCAGCTGATTTTAGGCACTTGAGTGGGAATTTGATATCATTGCTACCACAGTCAGATAAAGGCTCATGGGTGCGCGTTAGGGTGGACCTAACATACCAGCCAGCACAGTAAGGTAGTTTACAGCTCCAAGCACAGGTGGAATGAACCCAAATGTGCCATTTTCCTTCCAGCATGGTGAAAGATGGGGATTTGTCATGAGAATGCACTTTGGAACAGTGGTCCATGTCTCAGGGAGCCCCTCTGCCCTGCAGCGTACAAGCACTAGCAAGATACAGGGGTGGTTAACAGCCATCATGGTGATGTTCCTGGCCCCAGGCTAGACCAAAGCCACCAGATACGTGGTGGTCACCAACCCTGCACACAACAGGTCTGTAAACAGCAGAGTAGCATTAATTGATAATTTAGCTTAAGATCCTTCGTTCTCTGGCTCCTCTTTCCCTGCAATGCTGTGTGGTCCTGGTCTCCTCTTACTGTTGGTAGCCAGTGGAAAACACAAACAAGGAGAGATGAAGGAAGCCAGGCGAGCCAAGGAGGAGCTCTTCTTCAGTAGATTGCCCATCTTCTGGTGGTGGGAACGGCTCTCCTGACAGACACTGTGGCCTGGACAGCCTTCATAAGTTAGCTATACCCTTAAAATAAAGAAATAACCCAGTAGACCTGTCTTTGGAGGGAGCTTATGCTTCTCTCGTTGATGTTACCAGCTTATTTGCTGTGAAGTTGGTTAGTCTGGAGCAAGTTTCAAGGAGAGTGGTGGATGCTCCATGTGTCACAGCTTCCAAACCCATCCTGGGCACCTTTCTCAGAGGCAGGGCTGTAGGTCCTCCAGCTAAGGAAGGGCAGCTGGACAGTGTATATGAGTCTGGGTCATACACAGAGCTAATCCAGCAGTTCATGTACAGCCTTAGAATGTACAAAGTGGACCACTACAGTGGCTGGACATGGTTTGGACAGGCTCTGGCAGTGCTGTAGCCGATACAGTGGAGATGCTCTTGGCCAGGACCCTTTCTCTTCAATGCCTGTAGCTGCCCCGCTGTTGTGTCAGGGTGGTTTGTACCTGTCATTGCTGCTGCAGCCAGTCTCAGACCCTGCCTGTGCCCCTCTTGTGGGTGCTGTCCCCTCCTGGCTGGTCCGCACTGACCCAGGCCCCTCCAGGTCCTGGTGCTGTTGGTTGCTGATCGTTGCTGGCTTGAACCTTGTGAGGTTTCTGATAGCCTTAGGGAATTCAGGGCCCTTCTGGCCCAACCAGGATCTGTAGATGGAGACATTGGATCTAAACTCTGCTACCAAGCACTAGATGGAGGCTGGAGCCATGGGTTGGTGCCGGGACTGAGAGGTGATGGGTGCAGCAGGATGTGGTAGAAACTTGGTCTGACCATAAATAATAGGGCCAAAGCAACTGTATGGGGGCAGGTCCACTCTGCTCCAAATGAACAGCTTCGTGCTTCCCCTTGTGCTGCCACCTCCCATCCAGGCACAGCTCCTGTACCAGCTCCTTGTAAGTGGCTGCCCCTTTCTGTTTGCTCCTTAAAGGAAAACTGAATTTCCACCAGCCCCAGGTCTTCCAGAAGATAGCCACCGACCTGCAGCCCCACATCCCCACCATGACGCCCGTCGAGGTGACACGCTGCATCAGATCCTTCGCCCTCCTCAAGTGGCTCAGCCTGCCACTGTTTGAGGCTATTGCACAGGTGAGGAGGAGGAGGTTTGGGGAGGGCCGGGAAGCTCCCACTGGCACCGGGGCAACTGTGACCCACCCCAGTTCCTGGAGGTGGGAGCAGTTTTCCCCCACCTCTCCCGAGATGCTCTCTGGGATGTCGTCACTGTTTTCCCTACCCAGCCAGTGGCTGTAATTGAGTCTGACAGGACTTGATTATCATGTTCCGCTAAAGTCAGCACTGGGGATCTGTGTGGAGCTGGGCTGCTGTTAGCTCTGAGCCTCCAGCCCCGAGTGCCAGCTCTGCTCCTCTCCCCCAGCTCTGCCCCAGTTTATGTGCCTGCATTTTGCATCTATTCTGGAATATTCCAGAGCTCTGCTTCCACTCACAGCTTTCCCTTGTGCCCGGATAAAATCCCAGGGAAGCCCTGACACATCTTTTGCTCTCATTTTCCCATCTTGCCACGGGGCTGGGTGTGTCTTTGGCTGATGGTTTCACTGTTTCCCTGATTTTAGACTCATATGGGACGGACCTAAACCTTTGCTTTTGCCCCTAGTACTCCCTGGACAGCACCAAGCAGCTGTCAGTCACCCATCTGTGCAGCATCATCCTGTCTTTTGCTCGCCTGAACTTCCAGCCCAGTGGGAGTGAGGATTTCTTCAGCATGGTAATTCTCTTCTTCCTTTCCCTCTCTTCATCGATTGTGTCAGTGGGGAGGCTGCAGATCTCCTTCTAGGACATCCCTGTGTGAAAATGGGTGTTGGGTGGCTTGGGGCAGCTGTAAACGTCGTGGGGAATGGGAAAAGGTTGCCCAGAGCTCTGGCCAAGCTGAAAAACCTTCGATGTGCTCTCCTGGCTGCGTGTGGGCAACAGCTGAACCAGTTAGTCCGTGACTGGCCCTGCAGGGCTGCTTTTCTACCAGATACCAGCAGCATGGGGATGTTCACATGCAGGACTGCAGGTGGGATCTCACCACAGTGGAGCAGAGGGTGAGAATCCCCTCCCTCGACCTGCTGGTCATGCTGCTGGTGATGCAGCCCAGCATATCGGATATGGGTGCCTCTAACTGGCAGGGCCCGATGTGGCAGCATGGGACACAGCCCCATCCTCTGTGGCCAGGCCAGCCTGGGGAGCAGGAGGTCTCCTTGGGACAGTGAGAAGGACAAGGCAGGGAAGTAGCATCCAGGGCCCCCCCCCGTCAGCATTAATCATGGTCCTGTGAAGGGGAATTTCGTAGCAAGTGCAAAACCACTTAATTTTTGAGATGCTGTAGAAAAGGAAGAGCCCCGGGAGGGTGCAGAGCCCCAGGCTCTTGCTGTGATTCCTGGACAGACATCATGACACCACCCATACAGCCTCAGACCCCTCCAGGTCTGTTGTACTTGCAGATCCTGATGAGGTTGTCACCTCCAGCTCTGCCTTTCCTGAACGCTGCCTTGTGGCAGGGCTGGCTGCAGTGGTGTGTTACCCTGCAGCGATGCAGCATCCTGGGCCTGCAAACCACAGCTCATGAGCTGCAGGGACACGTTGGAGTGACCTTAATGTCTTCCCCTCTGCAGATAGCCCAGGGAAGAAGTACTGCTGTGGAGGAGATGGTGCAGATCAGTTGCGCCATAAGGCCTCAGGGATCTGTCAAGCTGCCAGACCTGCGTGTTGTCCGCAAGATCAAGATGTCAGCAGCGCTGTGCTGAGCTGAGCTGTTTGGTTTCCCTCTCTGCAGGTCCATGAGGCGCTCCAGGGCCAGCTGCACAGCCTGGGTCCTCACCTGCTGACAGACCTGGTGTGGTCACTCTGCGTGCTACAGCAGGCCAAGGCTCCCTACCTGCAGCAAGTGCTGGCACCTGACTTCCACGCTCAGATCCGAGGTGAGATGGGCATCTCTGACAGTGGGGCAGGGCCCAGGACCCTCAGACCTGGGACAAGGAGTGGGGGTACTGAGCCTGGTCCGTCTAAATTTAGGTTAACAGCTTGTTAACAAGGCCAGGTTGGATGGGGCTCGGAGCAATCTGGTCTAGTGGAAGGTGTCCCTGCCCGTGGCAGGGGGTTGGAACTGGATGAGCTTAAAGGTCCCTCCCAACCCGAGTGATTCTATAATTCTATGAACCACAAGGGAATAGATCTCGTTAGGGGTGGCTCTAACACATCCCCCACAGCTCCGTGCAGGGTACCCAGGTATGGAGGGTGCAGGGCAGCAGCACCAGGAGAGTAGCGCTAATGAGAGCCATGGCCTCCAGCAGTCCCCTGGTCTGTGGATTTGTGCCTCTGTGTGATGGGGGTGCAGGAGAACAAGACAGTGATAGCCAAGGGGATCCCCTTGAGACTGGAGGGCTTGGTATTGCCTCACCAAATGGTGACTGCTGGGAAGGTGCAGCCCTGTCAAATTCGATCCCTTGCCTCCTCCGTGGTGGGGACCGGCCAGCTGGCTGCCACAGCAACTACCGTGGTCAATGAGCTCCATGATCCCTTCCCATGGGACACTGGGAGCAAAATCACACCGCAGACACTGGGCTCCATCGGGCAGTTCCTGCCGAACAAGGGGTTTCTGGCTTTGCCGTCTTCCTGCGAGCCCCCCAGCATTTGGCCATTGGTGGACTGTATCTCCGTGCCAGTAGGCAGGGAACCATCATGGGGGGATCGGAAGCAGGCATCCCAGTCACACAGGCTACCCAGGCCACCAGATGAAGAGCCGAGGCTTTGGGCCATGTCTGAGCTCTGCTTGTCTCCTCCCACCAGGTGATCAGTCCCTCAAGGCCCAGAACTTACAGCTGAAGCTCATCCACATCAATGCTGCTGCCAAGCTGGAAAGCCCTGACTACCCAGGGCCGTTCCTGCCTCCGGAGATGCTGAGCGCGGCAGAGCCAGCAGGGGAGAAGGTGACCCTGCTGCAGAGCAGCCTGCGGGAGGCCTTGGTGGGGGTGCTGGGGAGCCAGGACAACGGGCGCTTTGATGCACGCACCATCTACGGCTGGCAGATCGGTGAGTGCCTCCTCTGCCCCCTCCACAGGCAGCAGCAGGACCCCAGCAGTGGAGGGAGTTGAACTTGGGGGCTCAGACACAGCTACCAGGGTTTAACCCCCCTCGTTCTTCAGCCTCATGCCTCCTCATTGCAGCTGCCCTGCCTTGTTTCATCTTTTCCCTCAACTCTTGGCAGAGCAGAAACCGCAGCCCAGGGCACGGCTGTGGGGGGCAGATGGAGGAGAAATGCCTTTCTCCTGCAGCCAACCAGCATCGAGGCTGGTGAGAGCCTTCTGGCTCTGCTCACCCTTCCTCTGCTGCACCCTGGGCTCTCGCAGCCCACCCCAGGCTCCCCCAGCTCCCTGCTCTCCTGCAGCCCTGTCAAATTCAATCCCTGCCTCCTCCATAGCAAGGATTGGCCAAACGGCTGCCACAGCCACTTCCGTAGTCCGTGAGCCCCACATCCCCTTCCCCGTGGGACACTGGGGCCTAAATCAGGCTATGGACATGTCTTCTGCCCGAGGAGATGCTTGGGAAGCAGACCCTATCCCTGGCCATGTGCAGAGGTGCTCCACGGCTTCAGCAAGGATGGGTTTTCTGGGGAGGGAGCAGTGGGACTTTGCATACTCTGCATCAGCAGTCTTGAGAGATGGTGTGAGCAGCATCCAGGTGGGATTTCAGGAGTCCTTGTGCTCCCTCCTCTCCATGCAGATGCTGAGATGGTGGTGAACAGCGAAAATAAACCTCTCCCCGTGAAGAACTTTGCTGCTCCCCATCTGCTCTGCCCAGAAGGGACAAAGCCGTTGCCATCAGGCGCCAGGAGGTGGGTCTGGGCTCAGCTGTGGCTGCCAGCTGGGCAGGAGCTTGCGGAGCGAACAGGGAGAAGGAGGGCTCTGCCATTGTGGTGGTGTGGAGCTGCGGGCTCCGTGCCTCCCGGTCACCACAGCCAGTGATGTGTGCCAAGGACGTGATGCCCAGCTGCATGCCCCCTTGTTTGGGAGCAGAAGAGGTGGGCACTGGACAGAAGTTGGGGTAAGGCTGTGCCATCCCCACCCAGGGTAGCATTTTGGAGCGAGGGGCCGCTCTGGCCAGATAACCATCGGCACAACCTGTACGTGGCCCCTTCCCTTGCGGTGCTGCCACCAGGTTTTCTCCCTGAAGAAGGCCTTTGCCAGCTCTGTCTGCTATGGAGCCTGGCTGTCTGCAGGGCCCTGAGCTGCCTCCTTCCTGCCTGGAAAAGGCAGCATCACCCCGTTCCGTTTGCTGCCAGGCACGGATGGTGGATAAATCGCTCTTGAGCCGCTGTCCTGGTGCTTCTCGGAGAGCTCAGAGGCAGGATAATGGCTCCAGCAGGATAAATCTGTGTCCTGCTGGCACAGGGCAATCAGCAGAGCTGGAGCAGGCCCTCCTGCCATGGCTGCCCTTGGGATCTGGGTGCTGCTGCCAGCTCCGCTATGCTGCCCATGCCCAGCCTCTCATCTCACAGCCTCCTGCTCCCCTTTGCATCTCCTAGGATTGCCTTCCTCCGGTGGGAGTTCTCCAACTTCAGCAACAGAAGCAAGGACCTGCTGGGCCGCTTCGTCATGGCCCGGCGCCACATCCAGGCGGCCGGCTTCCTCGTGGTGGACGTGAGTAGCCACGGGTAGATGGGGGTCTCTGGTTCCATGGAGATGGAGGAGCAGACACCTCCATAGAGGGAGGGGGGGGGTCTTACTCCCACTACCACCTTCCTGATGGCTCTGGGTCCTGCAGAACCCCAAGGCCAGCCCCATGTGCTCCCTGGTGCCCGCAGCTCCATGCGGGTAGCTCGGCGGGTCGCCCTCCTGCCTGCCATCGCTGGGATTAGCCACCGTGATCCCCTCCAGGCCACCTGCTAGGCAGCCTGAAGGTGGTGTAGGGGTATTGGTAATGAAGGAGGACAGCAGACAAGGTCTTAGGGTGCTGATCCCCTGTGCTGGAGCCATGGGGTCATGCATTATTTAGCTTTCTGGAGGTAATTATAGCTCTCCCGGCAGGCAGCAAGCACTGCTCTGCTACTGGCTGCTCTGGGGGAGGAGGGAGGGTGGCTCAGCGCCCTGCCAGCATGGGCACGGAGCCATCCCTCTGCCCCTTGCCCTGCAGAGCCTGGGCTCAGCGCTGCCCAAGCTGTGTGGCTCTTTCAAGGCTGGAGGGCCACACGTCACCCCAGAGCATCACTGCGGTCTCCCCTGCCTGTCCGCTGCTCTTCCATGTAAGAACCCTCAGCTTCAGCCCTTCCCCAGCGTCTTCTTTCCAGCTCTCTGAGCTCACTGCCAAACCTTGAGGCTGATGTGAAGTGAGGTTCGAGGTTCACCGGCGCTGTTTCTCTCTGGCCTCTTGCATAATCCCCCATTCTGGCTGGCTCAGAAGGCTCATGGAGGCGGGAGGAGGAGAAGGGAAGTGCCGCTTCCCGCAGCTTCAGCCCTGCTAAACATAGAGGCAGGGGCGGGTGGTGGGATCCCCCCAGACACGGCTGCTCCCTCAAACGGGCTGGCAGAGGCACCACTGAGGAACAACATACCGGTGCCGGTGTTCTAACGCAGCTTGAGCCATCACCCTCCAGCCAGAGGGCAAGTGCTTGGCACGTGAGCCTCTCCCCCAGCTGCGTGCCCTCCAAATAAACACTTCATCCGCCGCTGGCCAGGCTGGGGCAGGCTCGGGGAGGAGGATGGGATGGGCTGGCAGCAGGAGCGTGGAGCCCTGCACGTCCTCTGCGTCCGCATGAAGAACTAAACACGGTTCGGTGTTCGGGAGGTCCCCGAGCCTCCTCACAGTGAAGGTGCTGCCCCACGTCCTCCTCTACAAGGGGCAGGGGGGTCGCTGGGGCTGCCACAGCGCTTTGTGCCATTCCAGCTGCTCACAGAAGCCCCGTTGTTCAGTGGTGGTCACGCGGGTTAATTTGGGGACAGTCCTGAATTGTCTGTGGTTCGGTCTCCTGGGTGCCAATGCCACTGCTGGGAGGGACCATTGGGTGCTCTCACCCATCCCCATGGCTGCCTCAAGTTCAGCACCCACCTCTGCTGTGATGGGGACCAGCCCCATGTCCCAGTAGGGGACTCCTTGAGGATGCTGTTGTGCAGCTCAGGGCTCTGACAGCATCTCCTCTTGGCCCCATCCTGCTGCAGGTGCCCCACTACGAGTTCCTGGACCTGAAGACGGAGCGGCAGCGGACAGCCTACCTCAAAGACAAGCTCAGCAAGGCCCTGGCCGAGGAGATGGAGAGCTAACCACAGCGCTGCCCCGCAGCTCCGGCAGCGCCTCTCTGTGTTGGAAACGTGTTTGAATAAACCCACCGCTGTACAGTGCTGCAGTCTTGGGGGGGGGCGGTGGGGGTCAGGGCTGGTTGGTGTCTGCGCTGGTGGCCACGCAGCTTGGCCTCTTCCTGGGGAGGGAGACGGCTCCGTGCTGATGCTCAAGCAGGATGCCTGACACGCAGCCGTGGCTCAGCACCCGGAGGAAGCCGGCCTGAGCTGAGATTAGGATTAAGAGCCGTCCTGTCTTCTCTTTAGTCCCATTTTATTAGCAGGGCTTTGTCCCCAGGCGGCTGTGCTGTGCCAGAGGGGAGGGAGGATGGGCTGGCTCAGGTGCTGTGACACTTCCACCCAGAGCAGTGGGACCCATGCAGTAGGCAGGGAGAGCCCTGGGGTGTAGGGAGGTGTAACTGGGAATGGTTAGATCCCGCCCGAACGTGGCCCGGTGTCTTCTGTAGCATTCCCTTCTACCGCAAGACGCGCGCAGCATCCCGCAGTACACGTGAACCTGGGTTAGGGGGACAAGGTGGGCCAGGAAAACCCTCTGTGCCGCGATGCACCGGGCGCCAGGAATGGCTCTGGGGCTGGATTAGCGGCCATCTGCTCGTCCTTGCCAAGTCCCTTCCATCCCCTCTGGTTGTGGGGCACGGCTTCGTGTGCTCGTCCCCACCTGCAGCGCTGTGGGCTGCAGCCCCGCTCCGTGGCAGAGGCCGAGGCAGCGCTGGAGCTGCTGAGTCACGGCTCCGGGCTGCTCCTGGCACCGGCGTCAGCGGCATCGCTCCATGCCCAGCAGCAGCACCGGCACCAGGCGGCCCCCCCCCCCGCCCCTGCCCCGGGGCCATGACTCAGTTTCCCCACAGCATCGTGCAGCAGAGGCTGCCTCTTCCCAAGGGTCACTGGGGGTCTTGGGGGGGGGGGGGTCACCCATCCTGCCAGGGCATCGCCATTCATCCCTCTGCCCGTCAGGATCTCTTCCCGACCGCCTCCGGAGAGGTGTGTGTTGGGGGGGGGGGTCCCACCACCACCCCCCGCCGTGTTGCCAGGGAACCATCCTCATCCTCCTCGCCATCACCACGGAGACGGGAGGAGGAGAAGGGCCGTTCCCATGGCGACCGCGCAGGCACCTATCCTGCCTCCCCAGCGGTACCCGGGCGCGGGGCGATGCCCTGGGGACGTGCAGGGAGGGGACACCGGCGTCCCCCCATCCTCCTGCCGCCACCAAACGCGCGCATCTACTTTAGGGGGGGGAGCGATGCAAACAATCCGATCCCCAGGACACCTCTGGATGCTCATCCCTACATTTTAGGGGGGCAAAATCCATCCTTCACCCCCCCTGCTCATCAATCCCACCCCGGGTGGGGAAACTGAGGTTGGGGGGGACCCCACTCCCTGCGTGCGTTGTGTGTGTTGTCCCCCCCGCTTCACCGAGCTGATGCAAGCGGTGACGGGGTGGGCTCTGCCCTCCCCTCCCACCGCCGCAGTGCCTGGCACACACCCCGCTTTCTCCCCGCCGGAGAGATATATAATACAAGGGAAAAAGATATTGGAGAGAGAGAAAAGGCAGGGAAGGGAACGGGAGGGGGGAAAAACCAGGGAAAAAAAAAATCCTGCTGACATCATCTGGGATGACGGGGCTGATCCGGCCGCCGGCCCCCCCGCCAGAGCCACACTAATGCTCCGCTTCTGCCGGCGCAGCCGCCTTCGTCCAGCCCGAGCCAAAGGTGGCTGAGCTGGGTGGGCAGGCGGCCGCCCGGGCCGGCCGGCCGGGCTCTGGCATCGCCATGCCCGGAGAATCGGTGAAAACCCAAGGGATGGGGGGACTGGAGAAGGAAAACGGGATGCCGGAGGGATCGGTGGCAGGTGAGGCCGAGGGGAGGCGGCGGGGATGGAGGGATGCGGGATGGAGGGATGGAGCAGGAGGACGGAGGGATGCGATGGAGGAAGGAGCAAGGAGGGATGGAAGGCGCAGGGCCGTCCGCAGCAGCGGCTCTCGGCAGCCAGCACCGCCGGGGGGCTCCGGCACCTGCAACCCCCGGAGCAAGGCGGGAGGTGACTTTGGGGGACACCCCTTTGGGGACGCCTCCCTCTTCACCCCCCCCCCCAGTGCCCAGCCCCGGCTGTGCCCATTCATTCCCCGTACTGGGAGCCCCGGCGGGATGCGGAGGGGGTTTCGGTGCCCCGGGGAGGCTGAGCCCCCCCCCCCCCCCCCAAGCACCATCCCATACCCACCAGGGACAACTGGGTGGGGAAACTGAGGTACGGGCAGTGCAGAGCCGCGGCCCAAGGTCACCCCGCTCCGGCATCCCCCCCGTTCTGCCCGGGGGGCTGAGGATAGCCGGGGGGGGGGGATGTCCCGCTGCCGCCCTCCCCTCCTGCCTCAGCTTCCCCCCCCACTTCCCCATGAGCCACATACGGGGGCACAATTATCCCCCCAAAAAGGGGGTGAGGGGCTGATCTGTGCACGGGGAGGGGGGAAATCAGAGGTTCCCCTCCGGGGGGGGGGGGCATAAGGGCCTTTGTGCGGATGAGATCAGGGGGAACCCTAAAACACCCCCCAATGGGTATGGGGGAGCCGGCGGTTGGACAGACAACAGCAGGGAAGGGTTAAGGTGATCTCAGTATCCCTCATAGGGGAGAGCCGCCCCCCCCCATTAACCCCTTGAGCACTCCCCAGCTCCCGGGGGGCACTCAGCAGCACTGAACCACCCCTAGGCCTGGGGGGGGG
>JARCZZ010001212.1:39889-61235 GCA_030323915.1 Brotogeris chrysoptera | reverse complement strand
AGACTTGAATTAAAATGTTGCTTGGGTTATATCTTTAAAGGATGGATCATAGCAAATTGTTGTGTTGCACAACTACTGATGTGTATTAGAAACCAACAGGAGTTTGGAAGATCAGAGGTCAATTTAATTGCACATAAAGAATGTGTAGGTGACCTTCCTAGGCACTTGTCTGTAGCCAACAAGAGGATGCTGTTCAGGCAACTTGGATCAGGAACTCTGAGTCAAGTCTGTGAAGAAGCAGAACACTCCTTTGAAAACAGAAGACTATCTTTGCTAAGCTGACACTTCATTTGTGTGCATGTATATCTCTTGAAATCACTCTGTGTGTGAAAACTGTGAAATAGAATACACAATAGCTCTGTAGATTTTTAGTGTTATAAATTTATAGTCTTAATGTAAAACTGAAATTTCACAGTGCCTGGGGTATTATTTTTCTTTAAAAGGTGGAAGAATATAAAGGAATTTCTTCTAATCACAAGGGGATATGGGACGAAACAGGGAATTAGGCAATGTTTCAAATTCCCAAGCTGCTGTCCTAATTTGATAGTCTTCCTCTTCTGATCTGGAGTTTCGTTTGCTGTGCTTCAACTTTCTGTGAAGCTTAGCTGTGCTCTTTTGTTTTATACCAGATTTATTCCAGATGCTGTGCCTGTAGAAATCAAACTGAGCACTGACCTTAACAGTATCAGCATTTTCCCTTAATATATAACCCTATTATTTTGTATTTGGGAGATCTTGTGATCAAGATCTTGTAGTATGTCTCTTATTTACAAAAGCATTTTTTTTCCTCAGGCACGTGATCTCAGGGAGCAGAAGTAAAACCTGCTGAGCTCTTCTGTTTTCGTAGCATACATTAAACCAACCTAATATGTAAAGATATCTGAAAAAAAGCATGTAAGAATGCTGCTGACCTGTTCCCTTCTTACGTGAAAGATTTAAGCAGGGGGAATAATGGCAGTATATTCACTTCAAATGCACATAATTCACAGTTTTCTTAACTAGTTCTGTACAAAAATGGCATCCTGTGAGCATGCATTTCACTATTGAAGTTGCCTACTCCATCTTATACTTCATTGGCTTACATTATAGAATCATAGAATAGTTAGGGTTGGAAAGGACCTTAAGATCACCCAGTTCCAACCCCCCTGACATGGGCAGGGACACCTCACACTAAACCATGCCACCCAAAGCTCTGTCCAACCCGGCCTTGAACACCACCAGTGATGGAGCATTGACAACTTCCCTGGGCAACCCATTCCAGTGCCTCACCACCCTTACAGGAAAGAATTTCTTCCTCATATCCAATCTAAAGTTCCCCTGTTGAAGTCTGAACCCGTTACCCCTTGTCCTATCACTACAGTCCCTAAAGAAGAGTCCCTCCCCAGCATCCCTATTGCTAAAATAATGGCTTTTAATCTTGTTTGGAAAACAATGACTGGTGATTCCAGCCTCAGCTGGACACAGTAAAATGAAATAATGGAGGACCTATGTTACTTGCACTTAGTTTTCATTATCACATTGCAGGTGAAGTATGAACTTACTGTAATTAAAGTTATGAGTATAATTATTCAAAATTTCTATGGGTTATTCCCTTACAACTTTGCTGTGACCTTGTGATCCTGATGATCTGTTTACGGTTTTATATTGTATGTATTTTGCTTAAATATGTAAAGATTGAGCTGTTGTCTCTGAAAGAGAGTTAACTTTTTTTTTTTACCCCACTGATATCCCAAGAACCATATTGGTACTTTGGCATGTCTGTCTGGTGGCATGTGGTATTCTCCTCTTTTTGTTTGGTTGGTTAGTTTGGTTGGATAAATACAAAATACTAGTCTCTAAGTAAAGCCCTGTTTATTGTATGTTGCTTAAAAGTAAACTAAAGTATTGGTTTATGGTTCTGACCTAATGCCAGGAACATCACTGTTTTGTTTTTTTTTGCTTTGCTTTGAAATTGCTGAAATTCTAGCAATAGGTACTGCAATATAATTATTACTGTCATTCGGTAACGAAGGAGTTGTCTTGCTGTGATTTTTCTGTTAGGTAAGCGTTGTCCAAGACTCTGTAAATATATCAGGACAGTCTAATACAAACACTTTGAAGGTACCTGAATGTCGACTAGCAGAAGATTTAGGGAATCTCTGGGAAACAACAAGATTTACAGATTGCAGTTTTTATGTAAGAGGACAAGAATTCAAAGCTCATAAATCTGTCCTTGCAGGTACTTTCTACTTTTGCATTGCTATAACTTCATAATTTAAATTGCTGAAACTTTTAAATTTGGCTATATTCAATATTTACTTTTCTTGATACAGCACGATCTCCAGTTTTTAATGCAATGTTTGAGCATGAAATGGAGGAAAGTAAAAAGGTAAGCATTACTGAAAACTTCACATGTAAATATTTGTATCTTGTGAAAGAGGGAAGAGTTGCGGAAAGCTTAAGTATTACAAATTGAGGAAGATGAATACTGTATGATGGTGCATGAGTGGAGGAGGGTACTACTCCTGATTGCTCTCCTGGTGAGTTCTAGGGGAATTTCCTTCTTTAGAAAGAGCAGTTAGGGTTGAATGTGGAAGGGTTCTGGAGGATTTGTTCTTGCGAGTACTTTTACCTACCTTAGGTCAGTCAGGGTTTTCTAACAGTAGCTAATTATGTAACTGAGGTAGTAATCTCTGCCCCTTTTTGCTTTAGTTTATGCCTTCACATAAGCTGATTGACTTGAGGTTTTGCTATAGTATATTAAAACATTTTATATGGTAGGTAGGAGACATAGAAACAACAGGTGGATTATGACTAAAATTAAGCCCTGAGGCAGTGAAACTCTCCTTTTCATTCAGTTGCTGCAGGTACTTGACCTGTGTGTTTTGTATGGATACTTAATCAGCACAGAGAGCAGCTGCTGCTTTTATGCAGTTGATCTCTCCCACAGTGAGGAGTTGTTTGTGCCTTTCCTGAAGAAAAATATCTAGAATGGGTTGGTTATAGGCAGAATCCATAAAAAGCAAGGAACTGATCAGCTCGCTAAAGAGTTGTAATAGATGACCATGACGTAGTCTTGGAGGCTGCAAGGTTGCCACTGGTGTGATCAAATACACTGGATGAATATGGGGCGGAAGTACAGTTGGGTTTCACAAGCATGGCATTTTTCTTCCCTGCACTTATCCAGCCTGGAAACTTTCACAGGTAGATTTGGAATACTGAAAGTGTTTAATGGAGATTTCTAAACTGAAAGAAATCCAGATCTGTCGCAGCTTCAGTAATGCACCATTGCTGAGGGCTTCCACCTTCATGTTAACAGTGAATCACTAGTGCAGCCTTACTCGTAAATACTGCTTGTGGTTCAGAAACCAGAACATGTGCATCTCGTGTACTATCATGTACTCCATTCAGAAGTCTGGTGCTTGCTTCTACATCTTTGAAATAATTTCCTACTTTGTTAGTTGCTTCTAGGGAATACTATTTTGAGGGTGTAATACCACAGTTTTATTAGGATGGGCTTCAGCACATGTAATGTCAATTATATCGGCTTTTTTGTTTGCTTTTTGGATTCTGAGAACCAAACGTAGGCTGCGTTGACTCAGTCAAGGTTGAGCCAAAATGTCTCGCTTCGTTCAGCCTGGTGCTCTGACTTGTGATATTCCAGGCACATCATTGTTGGGTTGGAAACTAAGCAGCACTTTTAAATATTCTTGAAACTGTCTTGATTTTGTTCTTTATGCGCAGCCTATGCAATAGTCCAGAGTTAGGCATGTCTAGAAAAAGGCTGCAGTTATTCCTGAAGTGTTCCCAACTGATCTCTACGTGATTTGAAGAGCCGTTAATTTTTATTTACTTTCTGCTTAATATTGTTGAATGCTAACTGAAGTTTGTATTTTGCATGATGGAATGCAAATGAAAACTTGCAGTGTTCATCAGGTGATATTTAATGTGTTAAAGTTGTAGCTAAAATTTAGAGGCGTTTATTGGTTTTTATTTTTTTTTTTACCAGAATCGTGTAGAGATAAATGATGTAGATCCTGAAGTTTTTAAAGAGATGATGAGGTTCATTTACACAGGAAAAGCACCAAACCTTGAAAAAATGGCTGACAATTTGTTAGCAGCTGCAGACAAAGTAAGTTACTGACTTTTAAGTTCTCAAACCTTATGTTTGCTTATGGAATGTTCTTCTAAAAACCAAAAAAAAATCAAAAAAACCCCACAGAAAAGACCACTTTTTTTTCAGATTGATGTGCATTTTTATTTTTTTTAAATATGAGAAACAGATTTCATCAGAAATGGAGAAAGAAGGGAAAGGATATCCTTTTAGCAATAGAAGGCTGATAAATCTTTCTTGACCAGAAGTGTTTCAGATTAATTATATTTACTACCCAGTTTTTAATTTAGTTTTTTTTGAGAGAGAGATTGAGGACCATTAATATGCTTGGAAAAGTGGTCTTGACTAAAACGTATCATAGATCTTTGTGCTCTTGAAGAGGATATTATGCAAGTGTTTGAATTAACTGTGCTTCCTAAAGTACTGCTACTTCAGAACTTTCATCTTTTTGTTTTCCCTACAAACATCATAGTTTTAGGTTTTCATCTCTTCCATATTAGAACTTCGTCTACTTTACTTGTCACTCTGTGAAATACTTTTTCTACTATGGTATTTGAGATAAAGGGGCTTTATAGCAGCACAGCAATTAAGGTGAGATTATTCCCCATTGTAATTTACAGTTTTCTAACTTTTGATCCCAATACCTGATTTTTTTCTTCACTGCTTTACAGCTTGAGTTAAAATTTTACTTAGCTGTCCTCAGAGGACGCGCAGTTGTCTTTCTCTGAGGAGGCAGAAGTAGTTTAGAATCCAGAAAATACTCACTTCATTGTGTGTAATCAAAGTTTTCACTCTCAGCTGCAATGGCAATTTCTTAAACTACCTTTGCAGTGTTGGTGCTGGTTGAGCAATCATATCTGTAAAATATTAGTGGTGAAAGTTGCCTGTTCTCATAATCAATCCTAATATAAACCATTTAAGATAATAGGTCATACCAGTAGTTAATTTCAAGAAAAAAAAATATATTTTTTTTTTTTTCTGGCAATTTAATGGATTCTTAAGTTTTCAAGATCTTTTGACCTGGGCTTGGTAACTTGCCACTCTTGCTCTTTACACCTCTCACTGCCAGCATTTTATCTTCCAAAACTGGTGTTTTGTCAAGTTGCAGTATACCCAAACAGAAAGGTGAAGCGATGATATTTTATGAATGCTGGCCTTTATTTAGGGCATAATTGATAAATGTAGATAATATTGTAAGTTACAGTAGTGGGATTGTCTGCAATATCTGGAAATAAAAATGGAAACTTTGTTCCTTTTGAATGTGAAATAATAACCAAAAAAAAAAATTTAGTGTTTTACATTTTACAGAAGGCATTATACCTACCAGGTAATACTTTTATTTAGAGTAAATAAATATCAGAACAAATCTACACTGCCGTATCTCAAGGAGCACTATAGAAATAAAATGGAAGTAAGAATGTATAGGTCTAGAAACACAGAAGTTAGCCCAATAATTTTACTTGAGTGACATTTCTTCGTCGTATTCAACAGTTGCTAATACAAATGTATAAGTGGCAACTTGAATATATGCCACTTGTGTCTAAAATTCTTTTCAGACTTGAAAACTCTTATCTGGAGGGTGCTAAACTAAATGGGATGGGTAAGCTCTCAGTAGTAATGCGTACAGCTGAGTGAAGCCTGTTCAGACTATGACATCCTTCAGAAAAGAAGCATGGTTTATTAATGCAGAATATAATGTGGGAATGCAATTCTTTTACCTCAATTTTCTGGTAGGCTGTGTCAACGGTATGGAAGAAATAAATTCAGAGGTGGGGATGGAACTGAACTTGGAGTAAGCTAGTTTAATGTATTTTCCACTGGACACTTTTATGAATGTTACCAGTGTATAATTTCTTGCTCCTCACTTTGAGATGTATACGTGTCTAATATAACTGTAGAGCCTGTATCTGTTTCTTGCTCTTCCTCCCCTACCAAACTGAATGAAAATGAAAACTTCTGAATGAGTTATTTTTGTTTTAAAGTTTTCCTAGTAAGGCATTTGATCGATTTGTGTCAAACCTAATACATGTCTTACCATTTGAGGACTCTTCAGTGCAGCATATTGAATTAGAATTAGCTGTTTGGAAGTGGCTTGATGTTAAGCTTGAGAGCCACCAAGCACTTTCATAACTGGAACTGTTGTATAAACTGTAGAGGTACTGGTAGAAAAAATGAGTTTGAAGAATGATTAGTGTAGTTTTTTCTTTCATCAGTATGCACTGGAACGGCTGAAGGTCATGTGTGAGGAAGCACTCTGTAGTAACCTCTCGGTAGAAAATGTTGCTGACATTCTTATCCTCGCAGATTTGCACAGCGCTGAACAGTTAAAAGCACAAGCAATAGACTTCATTAACAGGCAAGTAATATTTTTGAGACTGTACATATATTTGTATTTATGCTTTGTGTACCTTTTCATCATGAGCATGGCTTTTTCTTACAGGTGCAGTGTTCTTAGACAACTTGGGTGTAAAGATGGGAAAAACTGGAATAGCAAGTAAGTTTTTCTGCCTCACGATGTTCTGTACAAACACAGCTAAATAGACTGCAGATCTTAAGAACTGTTGCTTCATGTCCACACTACTGAGGCCAGTCACTGACTGTAAGTAAAGTAGGATTCAGCAGATGTTACCCCAGTTATGATTGTGACTTCCCCTTTAACTGATAGGTAGAGTTAATCGCCTTCCAGCATGAGATCCTCACAATAGCTAGTTTTCATTCCTCTCCTCCACTTACATCAGTGCTGTGAGATGGTGGCAGCAACTTTTATAAATGGAACTATTCTCTTGACTAGCCAGGTTTATGCCTGGAGGAGTGACAACCCCAGTGTGGTTTCATGACTTGCTTAGGTCAATATGAGCCTGCAGTATTTCCAAAGAAAGGAGGGCAGTTGCTCTTTTTGCCTTCGGCAATGTTTGTGCACCTTCCCACATGCCAGCACTAGTACTCTTGAGGCCACACAACTAGTCAGATCCCTCTGATCTGGCTGGCTCTGTAAGTGCTTCTGCCTACTCTGGGAATAGGTCAAGAATATGTGGCATAGACTGTAAGACCAATTGCAGCATGTATTTGGAGCAGCTCAAGTGAATCACAGAAGAGAAGACGGCCAGCTTCAGAATAGCCAGCGGTAGGCTGAAACAGTGAAACCAAACAGAGCACTTATCTTACTGTCAGAGACTCTCCAGAGAAGTTAAAATGTATGTTGTAGCAGTTGCTTTAAAATTAGTGTTTCTCCTTTAACAACAGCAACAAAAATCTTCACAGGCTTAATGGTTGGGCATGATGTGGAAAAGGGAGCGGTAGAAGGTAAATAGTGAAATACCAGTATCAAACTTAATAAAGATAAGTCAGCATATGTAACATTGTAAACTAGCAGATGTATTCCTTTTCAAGTGATTTGGAATTTACTGAGCTGACTTGTGTCTTGGCACATTGCTATTAAAGATGCTGGTCATCTTTGCTTCAGCTGAAGCATCTGCAATAAATCAAGGAAATAACATGAGAAGGCCTGGCTTAATTTACTAACACTTGGCACCGGGGAGTCTGAACTTTGCTATTGTTTCTCAAGGCACTTACCTTTACTGACTTGAAGCAGAAGATTAAAGGCTTACATTAGAAATGTGCAAAGGTTATTTGGAGATCATATGGTACAGATGTCAGCTGTTAACATTATGCTTGACAGTATTCCTAAAGCAGTATGAGGGTGCTTAGGAAAGGCTTTTGAAAATGCAGTGTAGTAGAAACCTGGGTTTGATGTGTAAGTTGGTTCAAAATTGCAGATCTATCCTGTGTCAATGTGGCATGCATACCAACCAGTGTAATGTTCTTCATGTACAGAAGAATCTATATTCACAAAAAAGTAAATATATACACTGAGAAAATACATAGTTTTTAATTTCCTTGATACTTGCTGGAATTTGTTGTTACTTCTGTGTTAGTTAAGAATCCATAGTGGCCATTGAAAGCCATTCTGAGTGTAGTCTATGATATTGTACTGAAGGAGTGAATATTCTCAAGTATACTCCACTGGTAGTGAAACTGAGCTGCCAGTGAAGGGCTCTGTAGTCAGGCAGCTAATCTGTCTTCACTGCTTTTTCTAACGTATGAACTACATCATTTTTGCTGCTGTTTTGGCTGATTCATCTTGTCATCCTTCTCTCTCCCTAAATTGAGCATGCCCTTCTATGTAATGAAATTACCATGTCTTCCCTAGCTTTTTGTGTCTGCACTAGACCTCACTTTCTTCTAGATTTCATCTTAATTTTATTGTGTTTTTTCCTGAGCGATTTCAAGGTGGTTATCTTAACACAGTGCCCAGTATTGGATGCATACCTCTAGCTAATGTGCTGCCAGTGCTAAGTAAATATATAAATATATTAAGAATAAATACCTGATGTCCTACATGTGATGATATTAGTATACCCAAATTACAATTTGCTGTTTCTTTCCAACGGCATCCGTACCAGCATTCGTAAAGTCTGTTGTCTCAGAATGTTCAGCTGCTTTTCTGTGGTAGCTGTCTTGCCTGCTCTTCTCAACTGTGTATTTTCGCATTTGGTTTGTAAAATTGTGTGACTGTTATATTAATACTTCTGTTTTCAGCCAAGCAACAGACATAATGGAAACAGCAGGCTGGAAGTCCATGATCCACTCCCACCCTCACTTAGTAGCAGAGGCCTTTCGCGCACTAGCATCTGCACAGTGTCCACAGTTTGGCATTCCACGCAAACGGCTAAAACAGTCATGAAATCTTCCATGAACTTTAGAGAAACTGAATTGACTCTACTCCATGTCCAGAGGTGTTTTCACAAACCATAAAAAGAGTTTTCGTTATCCTTGTCCACAGAACAGGAGCTGAAAAAGCCTATTGTTTGCTTTTCAGATGGATAATTTATGGTTTAATCCTCAGCTTTAAATTAGACTGATTAATTCACTGAAAGGCCTTAAATTATCTTCAATGACTCTAGTCCGTATAGTCTAATGTATCTTGATTTTTTTTTATTATTATTATTATTATTATTAAATGTGCCTTGTCTTTTTGACTAGGCTCTGCAGGATTGCACTAGCTCCATAATGCAGTAAAGTTGATAACTGAAGATTAATTTTTGAAAGGGATCTTCCATTATTTTCAGAAGAAAGAAAAAGATTATAGTTTGGTCCTGTGCTAACTGGAAGGTCTTAAGTAGCCTCTCATTAAAAGCACTTGAATCAGAGGCACATAACGTACCCTAGGCGAGTGCTAAACATGGGGAGAGCCTGTTTACCTTCAGCAAATGCTTACAGGCTATTTATGGCAATATACTGCTTTGAACATAATTTATTTTTCATTGTGGGGGCAAATATGCAATGGTTTGGCCCAAAAATGTATTTTCATTACAGTTTGTAATGCTTATTGTGTGTGTGTCAAAGCTGTCCAAATGATAAAAAGAAACACAGAATAAACCTCTTCCTTGTGTTTCTTTACGGTCCATCGTTAGTTTACATTTAATACAGAACTGAACAGAGGTAAAGAGAGTTCAATGTGAAAACAGAATAGCATTGTATATGGGAAAAGATATATCCCATGTGTATCGTTACACAGGAAAGTAAAGGATGCATAGAATGACCAAATGTAAATTGAAGAAATGGGCCAAATGGATTCTGAATATGCACTTTTAATGTGTAACTTTTGTATGTTGTGTGGTACATATATATTTTGCTTTTGATGAATTAATGAGGTACAGGTAATTGTGGCTTAACTTTTTAGATACATTTTAAGATGCCCACAGCCACATGGGATTTAGTTTTGTTAGAAGAGAAAGGCATGTCTTTTTGAGACTCAATTGAAGGTGGCTATTGCAAGCTTTCATATTTAAGTAACAGAATATTTTTGCTTATTTGAAAAAGGCATGTGAATGGCAAAGTTTTGAAGGGATTTCTCCCATCTTGACCTGTGTGCACAGCTTTCGTTAACACCTAAGAAGGTTATGTACACATCAAGAGGAATATTTCCCTGAAATGTCAGATGGAGT
The DNA here is from genome assembly GCA_030323915.1 of Brotogeris chrysoptera. Lineage (NCBI taxonomy): Eukaryota > Metazoa > Chordata > Aves > Psittaciformes > Psittacidae > Brotogeris > Brotogeris chrysoptera. The sequence goes on along the minus strand of JARCZZ010001212.1, from coordinate 51,134 downwards.
TTGCAAGCAGAGACTTGCTCAGTCTTGCATTTCAGTTATTGTACTAGCATTGTGGATGATATTGAAATTCTGCATAATGTGAAAAGGATGAAACGTTTATAAACTGCTTGTCATGGGCCAGTTCTTTATGATGCGAACCTTAGCTTTAATATCGGCATCCTCAGTGTTTGATAGCATTGTTTACAATTGGGAGGAAAAGTCTGCAGTAGTGCACACTCGAAATGTTTCCTGAGTTATTGCATTGAGTTTACTGTAATAGTGATAATATGCTATACTTTTGGGGGAAAACTTGGGTCAGCAGTGGGGAATGGGAGGAGATCTCATCTAATTTATAAACATATTTGCATAAGGGGGTTAGTTTGCCTATTTAAAAAAGAGTTATGCAGGGAGGAGAGAGGAAGAATTTCAGATGGAAAACAGTCTCCATCCTCATTTCACTAGGATTCATCTGAATTGCTCTGAAGGAAATGTTTAGAGGAAAGAGTATATAGTTTTATACTTTGCCAGTGGTATCCTAGATGCCAAAGGTAAATTGGAAAAAATGCTCAGTTCCATTTTGAACAATAAAATAACCTCTAAAAATGCATTTTCTTCTTACCTTCTAACTAAATCTTTATGGTGGATAAAGTGTAAAATCAGAAACTTTAATAGAACATAAGGCATCAAATTATATATTTGCAGAGATTTATCCTTTTATCAATTTAAAAATATTTATCTAAAATAAGATCTCGTAAGCATTCTTCACAATAAGACAAAACTGATTGTTCTCTCCAAAATAGTGATGTTTTTCCTGCACTGTGTAATGCGTTAGGACTATATATCCTCATAGTCATCACTGGTAAAACTTGCAGCTCTAACATGCAAAGTGACTTGAATATTTAATGCTGTAATGATTGTCCAGTTCAGCTTACTCAAAAATATCAACGTACAGTGATCAAATGGAAAGCTTAAGGACTCTTATGAAAATTTTTTTTAATAGAAGCTTAATAGCACACTTTGTACCAAAAAATGGCAGACACTATGCTGTAATATTACCTACGTTATAGAGTGTCCACTTTTCAAGTCAGACAATGTATATCGTACATTACACTAACAGGAAAAAAAAAAACCAACCCACATGGTAATTGATCTCTTTAGATATAATTTTATTACGTATGTTTTGAAGTTTTGTCAGCTCTTGCGAAAAAAAACCAGTTGCTGTATTATTGAGTGCACTTATTATTCACCTCTTATTCTTTAATTAAGTACATGCAGTGTTCTCACTGGAACAGGGCTGGCTGGTAATTACAACCTTCTCCTTTGGAGTCACTGGCTTGGTTTTGTTCCCCACATCTCAAGAGCTTGCCCTTCAAAACCTCAGTTGTCAGTTCTAAGTGCAGCAGATAGAAAACTATCTAATACAAATGGACAGGTTTTTTTTCAGGCTGAAATCTTAAGGGTTTTTCTTAGTTTTATATATGTATTAGGAATATAATGTATGAAGGTGCCATGTTTTGGCTTGCCAACACTACTCCCTCAGATAGATGTGAGCCGTTGCTTCCATACTTTTCCGGGGAGAACCCTGCATGTGTCCTCTGTGTGTGTGTGCGTGTGCGTGTATGACTGTGTGGTGGTTTTTGTCAAGAATGACTTTCTAAAAATAAGGACTCAATTTGCTGTTAAAATGCTACGATGTATTATGTATATATATATATTTTTTTCATTTGAACCTCTCCTAAGGAGATGCTTTGGGTGGAAGATGCTTCAATAAATGATCCTTATTTCTGAGTCCATTTACTGCATGCAGAAGTATGAACACATTGTGCCTTTTTAGGAAACTGTTGTAATGAAGGGAATATTTAACAGGACACAAGACCTTTTTTTAGAAGGTAGTCTTAAAGGTGGAGTATGCTATTTGATCTACAATTGAGATGGAAAAGTTACAAATTGCCCATTTAGGCTCTGTTGCATGTTGATTCTTGCTACCTAAATTCAGTTTCACTGAGGTAGAAACTACACAAAAAAGTGGAATAAGTATTATAGATGCAAATTGAGTAATGGTATATTTTTGTGAAAATACTTGCTGTTACAACATAAGTGTATGTCAAAATGTGATAATCATGGACACAAAGTTGGTTTCACAAGTTACTCTAGTCTGAAGTTTTTCTAAACATTGGGTATAAAATCCACCCTTGCACAGAAGGTCAGTAGGAGACCTACATGGAGATTATTCTTTTCAGATCCTAATAGTAAGGTTTCTCCCTTGGGAGAATAAAATGATGTGCAGTATTTGAAACTGTGTTTCATGAAAGACAGTGAATTGCAAATGTGAGATATTGCTACCTGAAATACTCTTCAGTTTCATTGGATTTTACAGTTGGTTAAAATTTCTAAGTTTAATGGATTTACTTTTTGTAATTGACAAATGGAATGTTAACTGTCTGCTGTCTGGTCTTGATAGTGCATTTAGTGCAGACCTTAGCTCCTTAGCTAGCAAGACACTGACTTAATCTCATAACTTGGCTTCTGCTTACAGTAAATGGACTACGTTTGTAAAGGGAATTCGCTATTTCAAGTGTTTTGCAAGGAACTTCACTGTATTTGTAACCTGGTTTTTGAAGGCTTGAGATCAAAGAGTCCTATTTTAGAAATTAAACCAGTGTAATGACTTAGACCTGTTTTGGGGTGGAAATGATTAAAAGAATTCAGATATGTAAACAGTTGTATCAAATCATCCAGCCTTTTTTTATCAGCTGATGTTAATGGTGAAATACTTTTTGTACCTTGTTGCTGAAAATATTTTTGCATTTCAGCACATCAAGTTACAATAAAGTTGTTACTTATACCGAATGTGTCTGTGGCTTGTATTTGGTTTATTTCCTGTGTATGTTTACAGTCGCTGCTTTTGCTTCTTCCTTCTGGGAGAGGAATTTTACCAGCATTGTCAGCCTGTCCAGCATGAAACACACTGCTGTCCTTTGCAAACCGGTTTTTGGGGAGGATCATTTTGCAGTCTTGCTCTGATCTTCACTAACTTAATTATTTTTTTTCATTTTGACACCTTCAAATAACTTCTAGGTCTGAACACCTTATAACTTGCCTACCTGAGAAATGACTGCCTTTACACAGACTGTCAGAACCGATACTGGGTGGGAAGAAGAACTGATCTTGTGGTAATGAAGGCGGACTTCGTAGTTTCAAAGAGATTTGGTTTCTTTTTCCACCTGCTTTCAAAAACTGATTGGTTGGTTTTTTGTGTCAAGGAGCATAGGCTCATATGACTACATACAACAGGAATGTTGCTTGCATTTGTTATGGGAGAAGTGGTATGCGGGAATAATCTCTATGGGTAGTTCTTGGGGTTTAATATGTTTATAGATATTTTTGCAAAGATTTGTATGACTCTTGACACGCTGCTCCATGTGTTTGACTTTGGATGTGCTGAACTCAACAGTAATGTCAAGTTAAGTCGCTTTATAAAAAATGTGGCAGGCTGTTTGAACAAATGTAATTACTTGTTTTGTGTTATCTAGGCTACGCCGAAAACACAGCACAGTCGACCAGTGAAGTTCTTCCTAAGATGACTTGGGTAACAAATAAGGATACAGAACTGTCATCACAAGGCTCCTGTGGGTATCTCAGCATAGCACATTGCTGTTCTGTGTGTAGGTACACGAAAAGTTCTCCACGTTTGCTTAAAACATAAATCCCTTAAACTACTTTGCAATGATTGAGCTTGAAGTTACTCATGGGGCTAACAGCAAGTGGTGTAACTTGCACCTTCACAGGCATTTTCAGTAACTTCCAAGGAAAACATGACTGGTTACCCTTGTGAATGGCAATCAGTTGTTTGTGCAAGTCCAAATTTTTGAACTGAGCTTCAACTTTTAGGTAAAGAATATTAAACTTGATTATTTCTTTTATTTTAGAAAGCTATATTTTTATCCTTGGTCTTTCTGAAGTAATTTTTCTTCATGTATATCTTCTCATTCAAAAGTTTTCTTCGTTGTTCAGCAGAGTGGATTCGGTTGGCATTGATGAAAAAAGCACCTATTTTCTATAGTCTTTTGGGTGGAAATGGGGCACATCAACTTTTCCTCCTTTTAGTTGAATGCTTCTGTTTTTAAAGTATTTTATGGTGTCAGTTTATCTGAATCTTGGTTTAACTAAGATACTAATTACTCTAGCGGCTTTCTGAGAATTCTCATTGTAAGTCCAGTGTATGCCCTTTTCTTTCTTTAAAAGGGAAAAGCTCAAATAATGAACCTGGATTGGTAAGATATGCTGTTAGAACAAAAAGCAACTCTTGTATACAGAGGTGCCAGCCCTGCCGTATGCTGTAGGCAGTTTGATGTCCTATGAGTAGTGCCAGCTTAAGCAGTCCCCATTGCAGCTACTAGAAGAAAAGTTTTTCAATCACAGCTGAGAAGTACTGATTAAAACATGCCTTTGTGCTGCTTTGCCAAACTTGGTAGTCATCGACTAATTGCAACAAATTGCATCTTTATCAGCAATTCTGATACATGCTGGAATCTTATCTAACTTAATATTTGGTGTATTTCTTGCTTTGTGTTCAGTAAAGGATTCAGTAAGTTTAGCTATGAGCTATATGAAAGAATATAACCCTTTAATGTCTTTCTGTGTTTCAGATGACTTCTGTTACAATTAGTATTTGTTAAAGCGTTACCCATTCCACTACAAATTTTACTTGCCATATTTATTAAGTAAGTTATATTTATGATCAGACTACTTCCATTATACACAAGTAACTTTGCGCTTAACATTGGGATGGTACGGTAATGGAGGAAATGCTGTTAATTGCTGTTAAAATCAGAGTAGGTTTGAAAAGCTTATCTTTCTGCAAGCTTCTTGGTAATTTTTCACTAGAGGAACGTGTTTTTCTTGTGGTTGATTTCGAAGATTCCTTCTTTGTTATCTTGGGTAAAGCTGGAAGAAATATAAGTGCAGAAGCTGGAGCATTGCAAATGTGTGATGTGAAGGACTTGCATTTTCCACTACAAGCACTGCATCTAGGAGAAGAATACCCACCAAATACCAGACTCAGCTGTGAGAATTCATGAGTGCTTTGGAATACAGGTGGCATGCCAGTGATTGTCTAATAAGTTATATTTTAAACAGTATGTGAAGTTGATGCTTTATTTGTAAAATTGAATTTCTCATACATTAAGTATAAGTAACAGAAGTGAGCTTGTGATTCGATGCTCAGGAGGGAAAAATAATTTTGCAGTGTTGCCTGGCCTTGGCTTATTGAGGAACTACCAAGAATAGTTTGAGTTCTCAGTTAAAGTATTTTTAAGGACACTTAGAGCTGTAGCAATCATGGTGATCATCCCGTAAAGCAGTGTGGATTTGGCTTCCTTTGAAAACATTACCTGACACTAACATTTTTGTCTTGTGTTCTTAGTACAGTTTGGAGCATAACAATATTTTTTGCGCAGGTGCTGGTTTTCAATCAATGGTACATATATGATGAGCGAAAATCTGCTCTCTGCCAAACTCATGCATGTTTCATGTGTTGGCAGTGATAGTCGTGTAGGAAATAAACTTCACTATGTCAAACTTTGCTGTTGATCAAAGCAGAGACAGTTTATGCTGCATTTTAAGCAGCTGCGGGTTTTGACTTCCTGCATTTCTCACTGCACAGTTGACTGAGCCATTTCAGTTACTAAAGGTAAATATTGAAGCATATGCAAAAAAATACCTAATAGGGCGACTTCTGAAAGCATAGAAGCTTTAAGTGCAGGGTGGTCTATTTTAACCTCAATTGCCAAGTAAACTTTAAAATTTCTATTTTTTAATTGGTAATTTTCTATAAGCTTTAAAATCTTGTGTATTACGTACACAATTGTCTAACCCAGCTGTGTCAAGGTTATCAAGTCTTGACATTTTAAATCAAACTGTCTACATGTTACTGAGGAATGAAACTAGAATATTTACCTGCTGTGGCCAGCAAAGAGTAAATCTTGCTGGGGTAGTTCTGCCATCTTTATATTATGAGTTGTTATGTTCTCCTTAAACCCGTGCATTTTTTTTTAAATGGTGGAAAAAAAAACCAAAAAACACAAAAAAAAACCACCCCACCCCCCCAAAAAAAAACAACAAACAAACCAACCAACAAAAAACAGCCCCGAACTATTAAATTTTGCATCTTGTCCCTGTCAGATCTTGCAGATGGCTGTTCCTTTTGGATGCGTGCATGTGGGAGTTCTTCCCCTAGCAAGGCTTAATTTCTCCCTTAGAGCAGGACTGTGTGTTGTTACGCTGTTTCACAAAAGCCTATGCCATTTTACCTGGGGAGGATTATCCCAGGGTGGCAGAAGGACTAAAATTCATTTGCCTCTTTTCCTGCTGCTGTGGTAAGGACTGGCATGCGGGGAAGCATGCCGAGGGTGTGCTCACGAAGGCTAACTGCCAAGTTGGTTGCTGAAAGTGCAGCTGATGTTAACCAGAGGTGTTTGATACAGATTGCTGGGGCATCTGTGTTACAGGCAAGCTTCTAAGCTCCCTCTTTGCTGTTATTTCATAGGTATTGATATGGTCTTGGCTGCAACCAGTGGGGGAAATAATGCTCACTAGTTCCTGCGTACTTTCTGGCTTTTCTGGTCAACGTGAATTTGAAGTATAGGTATGGAGCAGTGTGGATATCTTTTTGAATGGAACTTTTTCTTCAAATGCCTTCCTGTTTTTTCTGTTTTGTCTTTCAGAATGTGTGCTTACACTACCTAAATAATTTAAATACAAAATAACTAGTGAAGCTGATAAAAGATTTATAATGACATTTCAGCAAGTTCCATTTCCCTGATTGAGAGAAACGGACATAGGAATTTCTTTTTAACTGTGCCTGCTAACGAAAAATGAATCATATCAGGTGTAGTAAATCTAAACAAAGAGGGGTTAAACTGTATACTAGATTACTGGTAAAACACTTTTCATTTTCTTAATGCTAGAATAACAGGCATCTACTCTTGACAAGCTGACAGACCAGAGAATTGAAACTTAATGAATCTTAATGCTTCCTGTCATGTACTTCAATTTTCTCAAATTAGTTCTCCAGTTAGTTTAGTCTTTGTGAAGGAATGATTAATGATAATTAATACATTCTTATAATTTGCATATTCAGGCTCCAGTGTTTGTAAAAAAAAAATGCAGATGTGTGTACTCGGGCAAACCAGGTTTGTCTGTTACTTCTTTGGGGTGTTTAGAATTTCAGTTTTCAGGGAGAGTCAGGTAGATGCATTAGGTAGTTCAATGTACTTTTTTTCTATAAGAAACGTTTTGGGCATAACCTGGACCTTGGTTCTTTTCCTTAAAGCAGTTTCTTCCCAGCTACTCTTCAGTAGGTCAGCGGGAATGTAGGGATGCAAAGCTGTCGTCAGGAGCCTTAACGCGTCCTGGAGTCCACCTCAGCTTTGGAAAACATTTAGATCTGCAAGATGGCAAAACAGGTAAATCCTATAGGGCATCTACTCTTCAGAGGGTTTGGTTTTGTTTAGTTTTTAGAGCCTCTATATGCCTCCTTTATGTTGTCCTTTATTTGGTTTTGTCTTACTCCTAATACGCACACATGGGGAGGATTAATCCAGATACGTCATCATATGAACTTTGTGCTTAAAATCAGCAGCGCGAGGTTGTGAAAGTGATTGGGTTTGGTTTTTTTTTTTGGTCTACATAGGAGCTCAAGCTTTCCATGCTGCTCTGCAGGTATCCAACATTTGAGTCTCAAAAAAACCCAAATTTTTGGTTTCTGCTTAATTAGCTCTGCCTTTCCTGGTACGAATTCTCATTCAGAGGAAAGAACTGAGATCAAAGTATTTTCTCAGTAGTTGGGGAAAAAAAGGACAGTAGGACAAAACTTCATAATAGATTGACAGGAAATAAAGGTTCAGCTTGGATGAATAGAACTTAATATTTGGCAGGATAATCAGCTGAAACAGATTTTGTGCAAAGGAGGTGCTTTAAAGTTACTAATGCAGCAAAATACCTTGAGGCTATAATAAGCACTGCAAGGTGGAACCTTTCATACACATCAAATCAGCGTGACTGATTACAGGTATCATGCTAGGAAGGTCTGGGGTGAAATGATATGTTTGTATTCAGCTTTTGATCTTGCCCAAACTACCACTTTGCTCTAGATCATTTGGCATTCTTCTGCATCTGGGAGAACATGGGGCCAGGCAACGTAAATATTCAGGGACTAAAAATGATTATGTATATAACATAGTTGTTGAGGATACTCCATGTGGTATAAACCCAAGAGCATTTCTAAGGTGGGCTAATTTTGTGTAATAACAATCATCTCTGCACTCTTGGTCATAGCCATTCTATGAGCAGTCATATTTACTCTAGTTCCTTGTATTTACTTTAAGTCAGTACTATTAGCAAGTCCATAATCTTCCCTTCTTGCTTGTTTGCAGGGAGCAAACCAAGCATTTGTTCCTAATTCCTCCGGATAAAAACGTGTAACGGAAGGTGCTGTTGCACCAAGACCGTGCTTAACTATAATCCTTGTTTGTGTTTTCACATGAATTGCAAAAATGTAAGGAAGTTTTCATGGGCATAAATGTTCCTCTTGCTTCATTCTTTAAAAGCAACCACAAAACCTGGGGCTGGCCCAGCCATGTTCAGTACTAGAGACCACGTTATAAAAATAAGCAGCTTATTTAGCTGTATGTAGAGATTCCTATCACAGACCCATCACTAGCGCTGACATAGTTTTGTTATCTTTACTTGCTTCCTATAAGGCTAAACTTTGTCAGAACTTGCTTCTATTCCTGCAGAAAAACAGGGTTTAAACATCTATAGGGGAAGTGCCAGTTCCTCAGAGGAACTGTGCTGCCTAAGAGGAAAGGAAAGGGCATGGCTGGCTGGGTGAAGTTTACAGTTAATATCCTTGTACGTGGCTGTCAAAGCTATTTATTCAGCAACTTTAGCTTAAATAATGAGGGTGAAGTGAAGGAGAGCAGTTGTGTTGGCCATACCAGTGCTCCAGCAGGGCAGTAGGAACTAGCATTGAGCAGTAAAAACTGTGTCGGAGTCTGGATCACTCTGGTTGTTTTCACAGCAAGTATACACCTTGTATCTGTCTAGTCTTCAGCTGTCCTATCAGTTCTTTTTCCGCCAGTAGAAACACTTAGGCTTTTTCCTAACCGGTTCTCTGATTGTAATATAAACATATTTGAACATGCTTGTGTTACTTGCAGCTTGCTTATGGTGTGGATTTTTCTCTGTTGCGTCTTTGTCAAATATTTGAAATAGGGGATTCATCAATTCAAATCATAACTGATAAGAATGTGCATGGATGATGAGTGGTTTTATTTCCAGGGGGTTTGAGCTGGAAGGACTCGATGGCACCTTCAAACTGCAGGCCAAGCACCCTGCAGGACTTTTTTCTCCCACTCTCCTGAGTAACAGCTGCAAAGGGAGTAGGAGAAGAGAAATGACACTAAGGAATAGATTCTGGCTCTGTTGAGTGCCGTGGTCAGCAGACCTGTTTCTGAGTAGCTGTATGGCACGGCTAGTATGATGGCACTAGGGAAGATCCGCTGGAAGAGTTCAGAGGGAAATAGGATCTTTCCGTGATCCTTGCCCAGAAACCGTGTGCTGAGTGATGGGTGTCCTTGTGGCGCCTGCTAAAGGGATTTGAACAAAAGCATATGCAAGAGCCTGCATGTCAGAAATGATATTTGCCAAGCTGGCTGAGAAACACTTCCAATGTTGGTGATTACTTGGTCTTTAAATATGTTGCTACATTAGCATGGTAGGCATGAATATTGTCTTACTAGCTGTCAAAGGTAACAAAGCTATAGCATCTGTTCATTAGATTTGCCTTAATTTGAAAATCATTAAGAATGAATCATTTTTTCCTTAAAATTTGCATGTAGTACGTGTTTGAAAACGCAGAAGTGAGGACAATTCTGAAACTTGATCAGCCAGAGGGGTTTTCCTTTTTTTCCACGACAAAAGTATGTGCAAAATGAAGGAAAGTGGCTCTTAAAGCAGGTCTTACAACTTCCCACTTGCAGCTCTTAGTACCGGCTCATAATCTGTAGCACTCATTAAAGCTTTGTTAATCATTTCGTTCAAATATCCGAAGTGGAGTGAAATAATGATTTAAGGAATAGTGATTTGAGCAATCTCAAATTTTGGAAGCGCGGCAAACTTTTCAGGTGCTTTAAACTGATCCAACTTCCAGCAAGTGACAAATCTGAACATGTTGCAGTAGTTCTGGAAGTCCTAACATACAGTTTTACAAACCGTAGTCCCTGTGTTTGGAAATGCTAGATTAGGTGTTAACTAAGCCTTGCATATGGCTGCTTTCCGTTTCTGGGGACGGGTTCACTCTTGAAGCAAGGTAGTTCAGAAAATTCCTGCAAGAACTTCATTTAACATCTGGAATATAAGCTGTGCATTCTCAACATTCTTCAGTCAATTCTGTTAGCCTATGTACTTCCTTTCGTCTCTTCCTTCATGGTGGTGATACCCCATTTACCCCAACTGTGTGTAGCATCCTCCGAGTCGGTAGCACTGCTCCAAAGATGTAGAAAGAAAACTGCAGTTTGCATCCCGTTTCCTACTAAGATCTCGGTCTGACAGAATGACTGTGAAGCATCTTTTGTCCTTTGTCAGTCCGCTCACGTAAAGTCTGTCCCAGTCATCAGGAGTCATCTCATATTCTGTGATCATCTGAAGATCCATGGTTTTGTACAGGTTTCTACACCCTGGCCTGGAATCACCTTGAGACTTCTGTACCAATTTTAAATTGGTAACATAAGGCAAATGCTGTTTTGGTTCACTGCATTATCACTGGGTACATAAGCGCAGGGGGTTTGGGGAGGTGAAGATGGGTGTGATGACGGTACAGTTTGTTTTCTGAAAATGTTAAGTTTCGTAGAATATTTCCCTTCTTACAAACCTGCACTAGCCAAGTGGGCATATTTTGAGCTTCAATATTAGTCTTTTGTATTCTGCGGTAGATTAAAACATCAGTCGTGTTCTCCATATTTCATAGTCCTCTAGAAGCCTGAGGGAAGGTACACGTGTCCAGTGTTATGTCCCACCAATAACAGAACCCTCTAGAAGGAAGTCTGTGTAGGCCATACAGCAAGACATCAATTGTACAGCGGTAATGAGTTAGCACTAAATGCTAATTAAATACCGATGAAAGTCATACTTTCAGTTATCTTCATTATGGAGCAATGTTTTATTTAGACATGAAATGCTGGGAACGTGGGCATATATTGTCATT
>JARCZZ010001212.1:25686-39789 GCA_030323915.1 Brotogeris chrysoptera | reverse complement strand
TTCTTTCCTGTAAGGGTGGTGAGGCACTGGAATGGGTTTCCCAGGGAAGTTGTGAATGCTCCATCGCTGGTGGTGTTGGAGGTCGCGTTGGACATAGCCTTGGGTGACATGGTTTAGTGTGAGGTGTCCCTGCCCATGGCAGGGGGGTTGGAACTAGATGGTCTTAATGTTCTTTCTAACCCTAAGTATTCCATGATTCTTTGTGTTCCCCCTTCCATTAAAATCCCTGCAAAGCAATCGTCTTTTATGGGGAGGCTTTGTAAGTACAGATTCTGCCACAGCTAGCCCATAGGTAGCTGTGGTCTACCCTATGGTTTTTTTCTAGTCAGCATGCTAAAACGCGATGACTTTGACATAGGTCTCTCACTATGATTTTTAATGAGGTTTTGAACTTACTTAGTAGCTAAAGTCCTCTGTCTGTTCTGTTCCCAAGAAAGTCAGGGATTGATTTAATCCTACTGATTGAAGGTTTCTGAGCATTTATCTAATATATACTCTCTCTGTCTGTCGTCTTCACAAGGTTTTTGTTGCTTGGCTGAAGTGCAGACCAGTATCTCAGTGCCATTAGGCTGCAGGAGCTGAGCTGGAAGGGCCAACCTCAAGCTCAAAGAGGACAGCCGTAGGGCAGCACAGCAGAGAGAGAGAGAGGAATCCAGAAGTGTGAGCTTTATATCAAGAAACTGAGCTGAAGCAGAGTAGGTAAGAAGTGATTCAGGATGCTGTGCTTGCAGGAGAATTGGATGGGCTAGAACCACTCCTCTCCTCATGTCCTTACCACTGCAGAGAAGGCTTTTAAACATAAGAAATTAATGACAGCTTTTGTGGATGGACTCTGTTACTCCAAAGTCTGGGGCTATGAAAGCCCAATCCCCAAGAATGTGAATGCTCTTTGTAACTTCTAAGGCTTTTTGTTGCTTCAAAGAGCACTAAAAGTTTTAAGAGTGGAGGCAGGTGGGCGATATATAATTAGAAAGGAGGTTGCAGAGCTTTTTATTGTAGAACATTCAGCCTTAGTGCCATTGTTTAAGTTGTTCCTAAAAGATAACTCTGGTATTATTCACTGTGGAATATATGTGAGTCCAGTGAGGGGCGTTTTAAAATTACCAGTGGTGAAGCATGGTAGAGCAAACGGAGCACTTGAGCTGAAGAATAGATAATACCCAGTGGAGCAGAACTGCGGTACCAGCTGCTGAGAGGGTAATTCAGTGCTCATAATGATTTTCAACTTCACTCTAAAACTATCACTTTGGAAGTATCCCTCATCTAAAGTACAAAGTTTTCCCAGACCATCAGAATAGAATCTCTCCACATCCTGAGCATGTGAAATTAATGACTGAATATTATGCTGAGAGCCATTTAATTAAAAACACTTTCATTAATAATGCATTTGGAGAGTGTGTGTGTGTTATGTAATTAAAGATAGTACATCAGTAAATGATACTATGCAAAACCAATTCAAAAAATTCAAATGAGTCGGTGAAACATAAGGAACTTAATTCAAGTGGGAATAAAAGTCAATGTGAAATAAGCTTAGAGTTTTTCCTGGAAGCTGTAATTAATCTGCTTCTGGCAACACCATTCAGTACTCATTTTTTAAGTGAGGGGCTGTGCTTCTTTTAAAGATAACTGGTATGGTGAATCAAAAGACACATTTCTCTCTCCACTCCTTTTGCCGAGTAAGATAAGTGTCCCTTAATGTCTTGATACACCGATGCGCTTGGCTGACCCAATGGGTGTGGACTGCTTTGCTGTCCACACTGTTCATCTGTGGTGCTTGTTTTTACTTTGAGGAGTCAGGTTGTGTTTGGCCGTGGCAAAGCACTGTGGGTCTAGTATTTATGGTATATTTACTTTAAAACCAGGAGAAGAAGTGGAAGAGGGAGAGTGTTCTCTCAGGACAGAGCACTCACCGTGTATGGTATCACCGCCAGGAGGTTTGGCTGAGCAGGCATCCTATTTTCCCCTGAGTACTTCAGCTAATCCAAATCTTCAGTGATTGAAGCCAGAAACATTACGGTTAAATATATCTGACAGGAGAAGTGGATGGGAATTAAGTAGTCTGAAGTACTATACAATAAATAAGCATGCTTATCATGTTCAATATGGTAATTTATAATATTTTTAATCCTTTGGTTTACCTGCTCAGAAATCTGTGCTAAATATTGTGTGCTGAGATCCCAGGTTAATAGTGCAAGTCTGCTCAGCATCACCTGCCACTTCTGTGTGTGCTTCAGGGACTCCTTCAAAGAAAAGGTGGCAGACGAGTGTAAGTTCTGTTGGCTTTTCATCAGGGCTTTTTGGAATGGGGACAGAAGGGCAGGGTGACTGCTGCCCACCATGTAAAAACCTCGTGCCTGGGGTGTTTACTGAGACTCTGCTCTCCTGGCTGCTGAGGTGTTCATCACTTTAATCCCAGGGATGAAAGCAAGGTTCACAGCAGTGCAAGAAAACTACCATGATGTTCCCAAGCGCCAGCTGGAAGGAAGGGAGTTGTTTGCTTTGAGCTTGTCTGTCGGAACTGGAGACTGAAAAACTGTTGACATATATCAGGGACACTTATAAGAGTCTGAGCACGTGGAATGTGACTCTGTCAGGCTTCTGCACCCTTCACTCTCGCCCCTGATGTGGCTCGGTGCTAGTCAGCACAATGCATCTATTTCATCGCCTGTGTTTGGAAGCTGCAGCATCACTGGTATCTGTAGGGGTCCCTAGAACAAAAGATCCCAAGTCCTGCTTCCTGGGAAGTAACACCAGCTTTAACAGAGGATACAAACCTGAGCAATACTAGGAAAGCTAAGCAAACACCCTGATAACTCCAGGTGGATTTTTGGGGCATTTTAAACTTCAGGGCTAGTTCAAGTAACCTCCAAGTCTCATATTTCACTATTCTCTTTCTTGCCAATTTGGAACCAATTATAATGTATCACCTTTCAGGAAGATCACCAGCTTATTTGGAGCTGTTAAGATAAAGTAGCCAAAGCTTAATTGACTGCATAATGATGAAGGAGCCACATACTGTCTGGGAATGAGGCAAGAGAACAGAGAAATAGGATTTGCATCCAAAGGGCTAAAACGTAGAGCTGCCAGGGCAGATGTGCAGGATAATGATGGAAGTGTGAGATGGCAGTCTGGGCTCAAGCTGGTAATAAAACTGTCTTGTTTCCCAACAAGAGTTAAAGTTGGAGGGGTAATGTGCGTGGTGGGATGTCTAAGAGCCTGTTTCAGATGCAGCTTTTGCACAGCTGCCCCTCTGTTGTGGCCATGCTCAGCTGCAGCTGTGTCCCGTGCAATGAGGGCTCAGCCCTGAGCGAGAGCCCCAAGTCCTGCCAGAGGAGACCACGGACTCCCTGCGTGCCAGCTCTGTTTCCCATGTTAAATCATTCCAGAGAATTGCAGAATGGTTTGGGTTGGAAGGGAACTTAAAGCTCATCCAGTTCCAAACCCCCTGCTACGGACAGGGGCACCTTTCACTAGACCAGGTTGCTCAAGGCCCCATCCAACCTGGCCTTGAGCGCTGCCAGGGATGGGGCAGCCACAGCTTCTCTGGGCACCCTGTGCCAAGGCCTCACCACCCTCACAGGGAATAATTTCTTGTTTATATCTAATCTAAATCTACTCTCTTTCAGTTTAAGCCATTCCTTTTTTAAAGCCGGTTAGGAAAGGCAGTTGAGCCTCTTGACATAAGCAGAGAAATACTCCACATCTCTTCTCCCTCGGTATAATTCAGCTTCCCTTGTCTGGGTGAGGAATCACAGACGTGCATTTTTCCTACAGTGAGGAGAATACATTCAAAAGTCCCTGAACTAATGGATTTTTTTTCTTCTCTGTTCTGACCTGACAAAACCAGAGTGCAGTGCAAACAATCTGGTCCGACCTCGCTGGCTGTTTCACTGCTGTTGAATAGGAAGGTGCTGGTGTTCTTTGGAGTCTTGTTTTAGAGTCCAACCACTGTCTAGGTAGGTAGCTTTTTTTTTTTACCCCCTGAAAAAAGCCTCTTTCCCCATGAACATAATGGCTTTTTAATTGGGGTGAAGCTGGTGCTGGATTTGAGCTGAGTTAAAGAAGGAATTATGTCCTTGGAAAAGCATTTTCTGGTGATTCTTTTCTTTCCCTTCAGAATGTAGTCCAGATGACTGGGGGTCTTGCTGGAGAGCACCGGCAACTGCAGGCTTGCTCCTGACTGAAAGCTCACAGGGATTATGGGCTGCAGAGCAGCCTGATGGGGATGGTTGCAGCAGTCTCTGCAGGAAGATGCTGCTGTGCTGTGCCACCAGCAGCATTCAGCAGACTCTGGTCAACTTCCAGCCCTTCTGATCCCAGATCTGCTGAGGTCTGGCAGACTCTTGCTCAGCAGCCGCCCCAGGTGAGATGTGGTTTGACTGAAGCAGGGGCAATTCATGGCAATTCAACTCTGCTTTTGCAAAATCAGTCCCTTGGATCCCTCTTTTGTGGATACGGTGTGTTCCTTTGCATGCAGCAAGCAGGGCTACACAGGCAATGGGGAGCTGCCTGGTGAGTTGTGGTTTAACTTCGCTAACTCCAGAGACCTGAATCCAGCAGGGATGTGATATAAACCTGTGATTTCTTTGGAAACCTGTCGAGGGGATG
Source organism: Brotogeris chrysoptera (assembly GCA_030323915.1). Lineage (NCBI taxonomy): Eukaryota > Metazoa > Chordata > Aves > Psittaciformes > Psittacidae > Brotogeris > Brotogeris chrysoptera. Next base: position 35,181 of record JARCZZ010001212.1, on the reverse strand, counting down.
ACACTAACTGCTAGCGTTTTGTCTAAAACAGTACAGACAATACTCTGTTAGTACAGTTTGGGGCTAGTTGCCAATATGTCGCTTTATTTCTTAGTTTTCAAACAAAGAAGGAGGCTGCTTCTGATGATGTGTGCAAGAGGTGTTGACGAAAGAGATGGGACTGGCAAAGCCTAGTTTTCAACCAGACACCCAACAGCTAAAAATCTACTTGATTGCCGTGTGTTTCATTGAGCTACTTCATATATTGTGACTTGGTTTTGTCTTTTCAACTGTGCATATTTGAATAGGGACAGTGGTAATGATGGATCATTATTATACTATAAATAAAACATTATCCAGATTAGGACAGTCAACAGAGCGTAAAACAAATAGCAAATTCTAATGTCCTTGAATTAACAGAAAGCAGCACAGGATGCTGATGTGCACTGGATGCCTTTGCTAGCTGCTGTGAGAGTTTTTGCAATGGTATCAGGATTGTTCTGGTGTTTGGTCTTTTAGCACTGCCTTGTGAATAAAGAAAACATGGCTACCCTGGGGAGCCCACAGCAAACAATGCTCAGCTCTTTGCCTTTTTCCTTGCCTTGTACGCTGCTGTAGCAGCTGCTTGATGTAAGAGCCTGGGAATTGCTACGCAGGCAGCGAGGCCGGGGAGCGCCCTGGCTCCCAGTGCAATATCACAGCACTGCTGTGATGGAGAGGCTGAGGAGCCTGTGGCAGGATCTGACCACAGCGAGGGCTAAAAGGAGATGAAAAGGCTCAGGATCCAAGGCATGAAATTCTTGAGGGGAAAAAGGGGAGGAAGAACCCAAACTGAGTTCCCTGCTCGAGCTGAAATGACTAAAAAAGCAAGCGCTCATGTGCGTGTGGTTCCTGCAGCACTGCGTGGTGGTGCTGCCTCGAGCATGAGCGCCGATGCTTATGTGGTATCATGAATTAGCTTTTTATTGGGACTTTTTATATGTATATCCATGGGATGGGAAAAGCAATAGGAAGCGTATTTAGTGAGGAGTTGAAATGCATATTTGCATTGCTATGTGTGCGTGCGCAACTATACTGTTGAGATTTGGATTAAATTGAAGATGTCTATTAAATTGAAGTATGTATATTGAAAACTTTCAGGTTGAGTTGCTGTGGTTGTAAGTCATTATTGTCCACTTGGGACACTTCTAGAATATGGTATTTAATCTTCCAGATTTCTACTTGAAAATCCTTTTGAGTCGTGAGAGGAAGAATCCCCGAAACTTGTCTAAACCAGTCACCTGTTTCACAGGAGAATGGTGGGGCTTTCTGTTTTGTTGGTTGGTTTTGATTCTTTTTAATGGCCTATTCTGTGTGAAATTAAATTCTGTTTATGTGGGCAGCGTGAAATTTGACCTTATGAAGTCCGTCCCTTCTATTCATGGCACTGTATTTTGCTTAGGTGCAAGTAACTTCTTTAATCTGATTTTGACTGCAGTAAAGATTTTAAGTGCGTTTTTCCGCAGTTTTTCTTAAAATTGATCAGAAAAAAAGCATTACAGGTTGGGATTTTTTGTAAGTTTAAGGTGTTTGGATAGGAAAAAGTGTGGTGGTGGTGAGAAGGAGCAAGCCTTGATACCAACCCCCTCCTGCTGTAGCTGCCTAACCCCTGCCTTGTGCCAGGGTTTGGCGTAAGGTGCAAGCCTCTCCCATTGCCCCCACTCAAAGTGCTGGAAAACTGGTCTGATGCTGCTGCCGGTGTTAAGTTCTCCCTGGGAGAACACTCAGGCTATGCTAAAGCATCCCCTAAGTCTCCAAAGGCAGCCCGTCCTTCCTGTGTGCCGTTGCCTGTGTAACCTCGGCAAACCTCAGCTTTTGTGACCTGTTCTGGGTTTGCTGGTTGGGGGGGGACGACACCTAAGCACGCTTGGTGGTGGTGGCTCCTCTGTCGGGAGGTTTGGGAGCAGGAAAACTCCTTGGTGGGACTTAGATGTGAAAGATGACAGCTCTTCCCAGTGCTCTGCTGGAAGATGGGTCCAGGTTCACCATCTGCTGTAGAGGGCTCTGTTTCTCTGCTGCTGCCCATACCCAGCAGTGCTCCCGTGGTGTGGCACCAGCCTGAGTATCACTTGAAGAGCCTGAGAGTTAAGTCAAAAGCTGCCAGTTGGATGCATGCTGGTTTCCTGTTCAAGCAGCTCAGTGTTAAACCTGTTAAAATACTTGGCCCTTGATCCCTGATAGCCTTTCCGTGTGGACCCCCGGATAGCCCAGGCCCTCTGGGTGTTTACAGTGATGTGTGTTCACTCAAGGCCCTGGTTCATCTTCCTGAGGTCTGGAAAGCTCAATCTGGGATGTGGCTGTGCTGCAGTGAGGGGATGTCTGTGCCAGGAGGATAATGACTTAGAGCAAGGGCTGAATCAGCAGCGTGCTGCCACCTCTCCCAGTGTTTTCTTACGGGGGGGGCATTTCCTAATTTAGACTAACCCCTTCACTTCCAATGCACCCTGCACGATTGCTAAACAGTTCGTGACTGTCTTTGTCAAAACATGCACTTAATTTGTCAAATATGAAATGCTATTGAACCTACTCTGCCTAGGCTTGTAGCACAGTTCACCGCAGCGCATACTTAAACTTCATCTCCGAGAAAAACAAATGGGGAAAAATGTTCCAGTGCCTTAGTTTTACTTTGTATCTTTAGTATATATATGTGTGTGTGTGTGTGTGTATATATATACACACACAGCATTTAAGAAAAAAAGTTAAAAATCAAGTATGCCACAAACAAGTGCCAGATTTAGCAAACTCTCTTTATTTACATACAAATACATGTACACCTATATTCTGTATATGTACACATATTGAAGTGTATATACATACATAATTTCCACATACTCTACAATAAATAGCATGTAGGGTTTTCTTTTAATTGCCTACAGTTCTGAGTAAAAATAGATGGCAATAAAACCATGGCTTACAGCTAAGTTACAAAAGCACCGACCACTGAACTCACTGCAATAAATCTCAGCTTATATACAGCCAGGATGAGGACACGCTATAGAGAATACAAAGTAGACCATCTTGTAGGAATTGATAGTAACAGACAAACTAAAAAACATCATTTAGACCAAGAGGGACTCTGTATGAAATAAGATGAAGGAGAACATTTAGATTATTGATCAAACTAAACCACACATTTAGATTTGTCACCTAGAGAGAAATTAGCCAGTTACTCATCCATTTTTAATAGTATTTATTTATTTTGTATGAGTCTTTACCAAGGAAATCAGAGTTAATCTCACAAGCGAGTCCTCCCAAGCTGTCACAGGCGTTTCTGGGTGTGCACCACTTAAATGGAGTATTTTAATAGTCCTTCAGCTATATGTAATATTGAATATTTTTATATTGATAGTAATTGTTCGGAATGTGCTTTATGAGGTGAACGTGCATAGATTGTTGTTGTTCTGTTTACTTGTCATTGCTTATATTTAGATTTAATTGCAATGCAACGCTAAGGAAGACAACTGGATGCCATTAAGCAGAAAGCTTGTCGTTGTTTGGATATTGTCCTTATGCTGTGATGTATTATCCTTGCTGCAACACAGCGCTAAGAGGCCTAGATAGCAGAATAATTGCTTCCTGTACACGGAAGCCAGCCCCTGCCATAATTTTCAGACTTAAACAGCGATTCTCTTTTTCCAAGGTAAGTGTATTCTCTGTCACTGTAAAACTCGTACTGGTGTGAATGCAAACAGTGGTGAAGAATTGAAACCAGAAGTGATGTACACCAAACCTGCGCACCTGGTGGGTCTAATAAACTAAAGCTCATAAATGTCTAATTACATCATTGCATATCCACAGGTAAGAAGGCTGAAGGAAGAACTACCCACTCTTCACTTCAATGAATACGTACAACTACTACAACTCATAAAAATACAGATTCCTTTCTTTGTCCCAGAAATAGCACTTTCTCTTAGTATTTGGACTTGATTCCTTGAGCCCCGTGTAACATTCTTTATTAAATTGGTGGGAGATCTGTTTATTTGGATTTTGTATATAAGCATGTGAGAGTCTGCTTCATCATTTGTTCTTTATGTCATCATTTAATGTCCCCAGTGAGAAACAGGGTCCAATTCAAGTAAAAGACGTCTCTACCATCAAGTCTAATTTACAAAACTGTTTTTCAAGATCAATGTTCATGACAGACAGAATTCTGTTTCAATTTTATCATGGGTCTGCTTCCCTTAGTAATGATGAGAGCTAAAATGCAACGGTCTCAAAGGAAAGTGATTGTTACCTAAACAGTTCGATTATCTACGATACAGCACAAACACCGCTACAGTTTTTAAAGGTATTTTAACCTGATAGGAAAACATGTTCTTCTCCAAAAGGTTAACGGAAATGCTTGTTTTTGTGAGTGATGCTGTATCTCTAGTTACCCACGACCGCATCAGCCAGAGGACAAGTACGGAGTCTCACTATGGTAATTATAATCAGGACAGACCTTTTGCACCAGTTTGTAATCTACGCTGTAGAAAGCAATGTAGATGCAGATAACTTTAAAGGGTTTGGAACACAACCAGGAGACATGGCTTTGAGTCTGCTCTTGGTAGCAGATCTTTGAAGGATCAAAATTGCACAAGGCAGTTTTTTTAGCGCGGTCTGTTTTCTCGTACTCGATTCGGCAGTTGAAGGACTTGGATTCCTTGGTCTCCAGTGTTGACTGTGGAGACGATTCAAACTCAACCACCTTGGAAGGTGGCACCAGGCTTACAGAAACGTTTCCCAAACCTGTGGAGTTATGTCGGAAATAAACACTGAAGGTCCCATTGCCGTGATCAACAATTTTCCCTGTGATGAGGAGGTTCAGCTTAACAGTTTTGATGTTAGAGTGGAAGTCGCCCCATCCGAACATCTTCTTGAATTTCCCAGTTTTTACTATAGGTCTGCGTTTAGTTCGTGTGAGAGACTCCTGAACCTCTGTGATGTTGGACAACCAATCCCAAAAGTTTTCTATGCTGTCTGAGTAGGACACCTGGCCATGTTTCAGTACTGGAGATGGCTTAACAAACAGGCGTAAAGGATTGATGGTCCTGGAATGGACCACGTTGTCAACGAGTGTCTCTGCACCATCCTTGTCTTCCCAGTCCAGCACGTCTGTGGCTTGTAGGACTCGATTAGTGTCACAAAATACCTGTTTCAAAGCAGAAAGAAAGAGTTGTATAAAACTATCAAGATACTAGAGGAGCCGTTAATACCTATTTTTACACCAGTAGCGTCTGAACCAGTCCAGCACCATCTTCTGCCCCATGAAAGCTCAAGAATTTTACTCCAAATAGCTGACAGAAGATGCAAAAAGCTCAGTGGGAACTGTCCACTGGTGCAAATGGATAAACCTCTGGATAGGTTGAGGGCTGTGACGTGCAGGAGCAGACACCCTCTGCTTGCAGATTTGTTAAACGGAAAGATGCCTACGGAAGCTGGAAAATCTGAAAGCAAAGTGGCACTTCTGCTGAGAGATGGGAGTGAAACGGAACAGCAGCGTTTCCCATTCCCCTTTTCTTTTTTGCTTCTCTTAACCTGTCAACTGGTTTAAGCTTTAAATCCTGCCTTGCTCAGCTGCTTCTGGTGTTGTATTTGTGTACTAAACTGTTTATTGTACTTTTTGTCTTTCCTGGTGTTGCCTCTTCTGTTCTTCCCAACTTAGCATGCCCATTTGTGCTTTTGAGACAGACACTAAAGGTAACCATATTTTTGGTGTCTTGGCTTCAGTTGCTAAGCTGCCTGCATTTAGCCAGGCCCAGCCTTCAAGAAGCTCTGAGCAATCCCAGCCATACCACACATCTCACTATTCAGAAGTGTGATGAGACCAAGCTAAGTCTGATGCAAAATTGTCTGTAATCAGAAAGCAAGTAACTACTTAGGGTAGCAACAGAATAGTGTTAGATTTCAGAGTGAAACACTGAAAGTAAACAGCAGACTTCCAATTTAAGGTAGAGAGACACTGCTTGTGTATGTTCTTCCTGCATGCTGTGGGAGAGAGGTCCTGTTGAAAATGCAGAATGCTCAAGAGGTCAGAAGCAGAATCCGTATTTCAGCAGGCTAGAAATGACCACACAACTTTTCCTGTTAAGGGTTGACTGTAAGTTTCGGATAATGGGTTTTCAGGATTTGCACTCTTCAGGACTGCCTTACGCTATCATCCTCATGTACAGAGAAAAACTTTTTCAGCTGCAACTATTCTTACAAAATGTGTGAACAGCATGAGAAGGCACTTAAAATGGAAAGAAGAACAAATTGCCCTCAGCCCCAGTGAGAAATTGCTGCTGCCTTTTCCTCCTGGCCAGATGCTGCTCTCACTTCGTCATCCATCTTGCAGTGCCAGGATCTGGATAGAGGGCTTCCAGTATCACTGCCATACAGGACGGAGCTTTCGCTATCCAGCAGGCAACCACAGCAGGATTACAGGGTGGAAGCCTGGCTAAAGCAATCGAAACACTGAGCGCTGATGCTGGGTGGGATGTGCTGCCTGTCTCACTAGGGGAACTGCAATGGGAGGCTTGCTTTTCCCTCTGCTACTCATCCAAAGGCGTCTTTTACGCCTTTAGTTCCTAGCAGTACTCAGCTTCTAAAATATTCTGTTTCTATAATCTTTAACTTTTATTTTCAACATCTGGCAAAGATCAGAAGCTCTGAAGGGCTTACTCCTCAGCGGAGCCTATTCTCCAGCAATGGGCTCTACACCAGCGCCCAAACCCACTTGCCATGTTGTCCTTTCTTCATCATCCCACTAATTAAGATTGGATGTTGAAAGGCAGCCATTGCAGCAACGTTCCCAACTTGAATGCTGAGAAAGGTGGCCATCAGCATTACTACTGCTAAATAAATCTACAGCTGGATCGAAGCGCAGCAGTCAGGTGGGTTTCTGCAGAAGTACAGTATTTTCTTCTTCAGATTAGGAAGGGGGGGAAGAACAGACAACAGTGATCACTCTCAGCCTGAGACCCTGTACGTCAACTTTCTGCCTCTATGCTACATGTTTTATGGCCGAGCTATGAACCCAGGAAAATAGGAGATTCTAATGGAAACAGTGATAGATGCTTATCTGCACCAGCACAAATAGCTCTGTCATAACGATGCCGGGGGAAGCATCATTTCCTCTGTGATGGAAAGCTCCTGGTGAAGCATTGTCATGTTTACGCGTGGGTCTTCAGCCACTTTTAAGCCCGCTCCCAATCTCAGAATCAGTGGGGTGATGCTGAGCACAGCTGGCCATCACCACTGCCAGAAAAATAACCTGCCGCAGAGAAGTGACCCTGTTCAGGTGACACAAGAACTGATGCACATGTTCGCCCATCCTCCACCCCAAAAACTGACCCGAGGCCTTTACTGGCATGGAAGGGGCTTTGCTGCTGTGTTTCTAGATTGCACCTGGGACCCCGGGCCTGGCGGTGCTGAAATGCCAGAAGCTTTTCTCTGTGTTTGCATGGCTAAAGCATCTGCTACTTAAAATGCTAATGACCACCCAAAAACTGTGGGCACGGGTGGTTGGTGCTGCTGTTAGCAACTGAGCTGGAGGGAAGTGCCACTGGAAATTCTAAGTAGAAACACATAGAAACAAAGCCACTTGGTTCACAGGTCCTAACTTTCCTGGTGTCCGCACCCAGCACTGACTGTCCTCTGGCCAAGGGCACAGGGACACGCACCCACCCTTTTGGGCTACTTCCGCAAAGTCTACTGAAATTCATGCAATGGCCCTTTGGCGTTTCTCCTCTCTCCTTTTATGAAGAGATCTAGAGGGCATTGAGTCATGTGCTGCTGGTAATACTCAATGTATGTCTCTTCAGGGGGCTTTCACTCCAAATGAGATAGCAGAGTATTGCTTTTTGAACTGCTTTTTCCAGAAGGCTCTGATATAAAAAGAAGAAATATGTAGGTGTAAGGTTTGAGATGGCTGAAGGGTGGGAAATACTAACGCATGCTAAAACTAGGTGGGTTTGTCACACTGATAATGCGTTAGGGCACAATTATTTCAAAACCATGATGGCGGAACTGCAGAGCTGCATCATGCTAAACAACTACTTTTAGTTATTTATGTGTTACACTGAATGAGATGTAATCGTAAGATAATGAAACCTGACCCCGGAGCTACGGCGACGCGGGCTATTTCATGTGGCAACGAAACAGCTTTCATAATATGGGAACATGAAATCATTAATATGTTCAATTATAAGGATGTAGTATTTGCCTTTAACGCCTAGACAGCAGTCACTAGCCACTGCTGAGAGTTGTACCTGGCACTTGACCTGAGTCATTTTTTGCCTCCTCCTCCTTGAAATAGTTTGCAGACTGTAGGATCCTCCGGTCTCGCTCAGCATTAACTCTTGCTTCATTCGACTTCTTGTTTCACTGATTTCAGGATCGGAAGGAGATTCAGAGGCCGACAGAGTTGTCAGCTCCGTGGGCTGCAGGGAGGGGGACTGGGCAGGGTGGCACATTCGTTGTGTTTTGCAAATGTTCAGTAGGAAGGTGTCCAACAAAGGCCCGCCTGGCTCCGCTCAGTGCCCAGTGCAGGAGCAGGAATCATAGAACAGTTAGGGTTGGAAAGGACCTTAAGATCATCTAGTTCCAACCCTCCTGCCATGGACAGGGACACCTCCCACTAAACGGTGCGGGGGGGGGGGGGCATTGTTCGGAAACGTGAATAGCATTTGTGCTGTTTTAATGTAAAACCTAATTTGTGCATGTGCAGGAGTTTGCGTTTTTTTCCTGTTTTGAATAAAGCTTTCCGCGCTATAAGAGAACCAAACTCTTAATTTTCCTCTATACATCACAAAAGCCCTTCCTTCGCTTGACGGCAGGTTTTTGCTGTTAGCAAGGATGGGCCGATGCTCTTTGTTCAGCTGTTTATTCACATTGGTTAGCAATTTCTGGGCAATAAAAAATTCTGTATTGAAAGAATGAAGCACATGCTGGAAAAAATTACTTCCTCAGCATCTTCCCAGTTCACTATAATGCTTCCCTATAGTGGCAAATATTGCTTGTAGGGTATTTGAAAAAATACTAGCTTAGGGAAGTTGGCATATACATTTAAATAGATGGCTAATGCTGCAGTTCTCTGCTGCACCTGCATTTCCCATTCCCTTCAAACCATCGATTTCCAAACAGAAGAAAACACCTAATCTTTTTCAATATTACACAGGCTGTAAAATGTCACCTGGTTACCCTAAAATTTCCATTAGACTGTAGATATCTTCCAGTAAGAAACATAATCTTGGACCTGCCGCTATACAGCATGGCTTGCTGTTTCGTTTTGCTATGTTAACCACAAGAACAGCTCAAACCAAAGCATGATGTGGTTTATATTCATGGAGGTTTAAACTTCAAGTCACTCATTTTTCCCTGTGCGCTTCTCTGAAAGATGCTCTTCAAAAAATCTCTCTCCATGAATCACAGAATCATGGAATAGTTTGGGTTGGAAAGGACCTTAAGATCATCCAGTTCCAACCCCCCTGACATGGGCAGGGACACCTCACACTA
>JARCZZ010001212.1:5840-25586 GCA_030323915.1 Brotogeris chrysoptera | reverse complement strand
AGTGGTCCACCTATCAAATTGATGTCTCTCCAACTTAGAGACAAGGATGTCATGTGAGTGATCCTGACCACGGCAGAACAGCACAGGGTTAAACAACATTCCCTGTCAACTGTTTCTGAGAAATGAGCCCGTGTTGATGTGACATGGGTATCAGTAAATGCTGCAGTTTGTTCTATTTGCCCAGATACGTTTGGGGTTGTCTGGAACTTGCTGGGCAAAGCACGTGTGCAGGAGCTCATCACTTTGATGCTTTGGGAATTTTACCCAGGTTATTCATCAATCACCACAATCATTTCTATAGCTTCACCCTGCCAGGAATAATTTAAAAACTCTTGGCAATTAGCTAAAATAAATAGGTCTGTTGGGATAAACAGCTCTGAAGTACCGCACAGCTGCTCGCTGGTGAGCGTTTTGTCCCACGGATGGAGAGGAAAGGGTAGTAGGAAGGAGGTGGTACTCAGTAACCTTCTCCCATCCCTAGTTTTACCAGTGAAAAACCCACAATGAGGGAGGCTTCCAGGGGTCCCCTCACTCAGCTGCTTCCATCCCTCAGACTGTAGCTCATGGTTTACGTTCGTGTCACTGCTGCAGCAGCACAGGGCGCTTCTCAGGCTTCCTCGTGTCATCGCAGAACCTCACTGGCCGCCATAACGCAGCATCACTGAGGAGCTGCACAAAAACCTCAGTTTGAAGGGGGTGGGGAGGGAAGAGAAAGAGTTGTGTTTTATCTGGTTGAAAATTCAACGATTTCAACACATTTATCATATCTTAAATAATTTATGTCTTGACAGGCCTTACTAATTTTGCAAAGCACACGCATTAACCAGATAGATAGATACAATGATCTCATATTAGCTTTTTCAGCATCTTACACTGGAGCCCAGAAAGATTAATAAAAACTCAGCCCATCATCAATTAAATGGAAAAAAACATAAAATTATGTTCCATTATAGCCTTCTTTTTTTTTTCCTTTGGCAAGAAAATGCTGATGGGTTCTAATAATTCATCACAACAAGCTGAGCTTGAACTTTACTGATTATTAAATACGTTTTTCCCAAAGGCAGAGGCCATGATGGGTTTTACAGCAGCAGATGTGGTCGCTGTCAGGAATGCTTCAAGGAATTCGGGAATTAAGCATCTTCTTTCAACAGGACTGTACAGAAGAGCCACGTTTGTTCCATCTAGTCACAGGCTTATTTTTCAGCATGGTATAAGCCCATGTGCTTTCATAACTGTCAGGTGGATTAGCTTGCATTTATCATCACAGCTTTTGCTAGGAACGAAAGCTGTGAATTAACAACTTAAGCTGCCACGCAGAAACACCCGTAAGGACGCCTCGATCTTCAGCTGCCTAAACACATGCTTAGGTTTCTGCTTGTGAAGTTTTGCTTTTCAATCCCTTCTCCCAAATATTCTGCTGGGAAGCTTTGGATTCCCCTTGAGAAAACAAAGCTGCACAGGTCAGCTTGCCCCAGGAAACAAGAGTTTGCTTTGCACTGAATCACAAATCTTTCATTTCCAGACAAGTTCCGGAATTTGCACTGCTTTCTCCTCCTCCTGACTTTGCAATCAGCCGCAGCTCCCATACAACTACTCCTGCGCTAATGTGAAGGGCTAGTCCACGCTGCCAACAGAAAGCTGCATCAAGTGAAAGCTGAGTGTGTGCTCTGCTTTGTACTCAGCGTGTAACATCCTGCCACAGACTGCAGCTTGTGTTTCTTCTCAGAAGGTGTATTTTAAATTACCCAAGTACAGAGGAACTGATAGAACCTGCTTATTAGAAACTGGTTTTCTAAGTTAGGAAGTGTACGTGAGCGCCTACCGATGATGCTCCCCCCGGTCCTGTCAGCGCTCGCTACCTGTGTGGCAGCCAGCCTGACCCATGGGGAGCCCATGTGGCATTTAATCCACCGAGCAACTGAGCTGGCGGGAAGGAATCAAGCGAGCAGGGATTTCCTTTTGTCAACTTTCAGACACAAAAGAAATGACAGAAGACAGCTGGTGGTTGGGAGTGGGGTCTTTGTGCTCCATGTGGCTCTGGAAGCAGCGTCTGCCGTTTGCAGCCTGGGAGAAAGCAGGGGTGCGAACAGCGCACCGGCAGAAGAAGGACCTGAATCTTACTGAAGGTCCTCCTGTCGAGCTTTATTGGTTAAGCAACCCCAGTTTCGTCATGCGTTTGTCAAAAGCTGGGAATTAATCATTTCTCCGTGTAAATGAAGAGACTCCACAGAAATTGCTGTCACCGTTTACCCATGCTGGTGGTGAGATGTGAATATTCAGAGGGGGCTGAATGTTGTAACTGAGGATGCCCTTGCTCTCCAGGCGCACGAAACACTTTTCTACACTTGTACAACCTCTCCCTCACTAAACCGTAAATAAATAAATACCAGCAAGTCCCTGTCACTGGCTCCCTCCCTCCTGTGGGCGATGACAGACTCTGAAACACTCTGGTGCAAAGATAAAATTCAGTAAGTTACGAATTCAGAGTTCACCTCCTCGATTCCTCTCTCATTTTAGGATGGATTACAAAGAGGGACTATGGGGATCAGCACCCTGATTTCAGCAAAGATATCCTTTACCTGGGGGAAACAGCAGAGCAGGGAGAGTGGACTGTCATAGGCACTGATCTCTAGCTGGACGGCAGCAGAGCAGAGACTCCTGAAAATCTCCCAGTCATGTCAGGGATGCTGCGATTTGGGAAGTTTTAAAGGCTCATACAGCTACTGCTACTGTCTTTCGTTCAGGAAAGGTGGACAGGAATCCCCCGTTCAACAGCTAATAAAACTGGATTGCTGTAACAGTTTTGTCCTGTCTCCTACAGTTAAAACTAAAATGACAAGCTGCTTCAGCAGGAAAAAAGCCTCATGATTGAACCTTGCAGCCCATTAAATTTTCTGCTTGTAAATGAATCCTACAGAGAAATTCCCCCCTGCCGAGGGATGCTGTACTAGCATCCCCGCCAACAGAAGGGAAGCGATCGTTGCTGTACCACATCCTATCAGTGGCTAGTGACAGGGCTTCCTCCATAGCCGCTGCTCTTCAGCCTCACAGGGAGAGGGTCTGAGTGGCATGACAGGAAACTGACAGAAAGAAAATGAGGAATGGCAGGCTGAAACTGTGCATCAATCAATTAATACATACATAAGTACACACTTAAATACCTGAAAGAGACCCAATGATAAAGGTATGCCTGAAGCCTTCTCTCGCTTTTTAGTCTTTTGCCTTTCAGGAGTTTCAGGCTGGCACAGAAGGTAAATCAGAAAACATAAATTGGAAACATGAAAGCCAATGTGGGACTCAGCACTATTTTTCCACCCTATAATATGGCAAGCTGCCCTTCTGCTCTCACGGTAGGAGTGCAGGAAGCTAATGAAGTGTGGCTCCTGGCACACTGCTGAAGGCTGCTTTGCCATTTTTCCTCCTAAGGTCTGAGATAGAAAGATCTCTGCCTACATCCTGTACACAACTAAGGGCTAGGGAAGGCAACAGGTATAAATCTTGACTTCAATGAGGATGTGAGATAATAACATCCAAATAACCCATGGACAAAAGTACAAATTGAAAATGACGGGGTATTTTCGAAGACGTTTCAACTCGGGATGCGATTTCATTGCGTAGTTTTCAACAAAACAGACACTTCAAACCTAGTATTGTATTTTACAGAAAGATAAAAACCACTTTAAAATCCTCCAGTTTGTGTGAGAAGGCAAAATAATATTTTACAAATGCAGCACTTCAGCAAAGAAACAAACCTGGGAGGAAGACGGAGTAAAAATTAAAAGCAAAGCCTGCAAAGACTTCCTTTTTCGAGAACGTATTTGTGGCAAGTAGATATGTGCTGCCTTTTCACACAACCCTGATAAGTAGTTTTATCTGTAGTGTTCCCTCCAGCCTCAACTGGATAAATTGCTTAGAACATAGACAGCTTTTAGATTTTATCCATGCGTTGAACTGATCTACCCTTTTGCAGAGAACAGAAAATTCGTTCTGGGCAACACTTCTTGCCAAAACCAGCGTGCCACTGCCATTCTTGAAGACTTAACCTCTTTCTACTTGTTTGGGTTTTGCCCCCAAACTCTGAGATAGAGATCTTTTGAGATAAAAAATGGGTAACCCATTTGTAAGTCTGTAGAGGAATGACTCTTACAATTTTGTCTGAAATTACTACGTAGTTTTCCTCTTTGCTATATATGACGCATCCAGCTCCTCTTGAAGGGTGAAGTAACGTACATGTAAACCACTCTGTGAACGACCTGAACAAAACATGTCCTGTACAAAAAACTATTGAATTCAGTTATTTTAGACACAGAAAGCTTAGACTTCATATATCTAGATACAAAAATAAATACATTAAATGTTCAAGAAGAATTTTTGGCTCATAACAGGACAGACAAGGAAATGCTGCCAAGGAGTGGGTTGGTGATCCACCTGACTGACTACATGGTGCTTTGAACTGTGTTAGAGATCAACTGTCCTTCAGCAAATAATATAAACAGATTGTTGAGTCTACAACACAGTACTGGAATAACCTAGCTAGGTGGGACTTCTGAAGGACTTCTGCTTCTGTCTACATCCGTCAAGACGGCTAAAAGCTGAACTCTGACTTCAAAGATCCATGTTCGTGTATTTCAGGAGTAGTTTCGAACCTTGGTAACTGGAAGGGAGAAGACGAAACCTAAGCTGACCATATGGGTTCCCGATGGAGCAAGTCCAGAGGAGGCCATGAAGATGTTCCGACGGCTGAGGCACCTCTCCTACGGAGACAGGCTGAGGGAGTTGGGGTTGTTCAGCCTGGAGAAGAGAACGCTCTGGGGAGAACTTTGAGCAGCTTCTGGTACCTAAAGGGGACTACAAGAAACCTGGAGAGGGCCTTTGGACAAAGGAAAGTAAGACAAGGACAAAGGGGAATGGCTTTAAACTGAAGGAGAAGAGATTTAGATTAGATACTAGAAAGAAGTTCTTTGTGAGGGTGGTGAGACACTGGCACAGGTTGCCCAGAGAAGCTGTGGCTGCCCCATCCCTGGCAGTGATCAAGGTCAGGTTGGATAGGCTTTGAGCAACCTGGTCTTGTGAAAGGTGTCCCTCCCTGCTCATGGCAGGGGGTTGGGACTGGATGATTTTTAATGTCCCTTCCAACCCAAACCAGTCTGTGATTCTATGGTGGCCTGTGTCTTCTGGCTGTCCAAGTGCATCTCAAAGCTGTGGTGGGGCTGAAATGGCTTTTGGCAGAGGTCTACAAGCAGGTACGTCTAACTGTTTGGTTCTCCTCTCTACACAACCCTCTCCCTTTCCTTGAAATTCAGGCTGCACTCTTGCAATTTGCTTTGAGCTGAGCTTCATTGGTGCTATATAGACACACGTATTCTCTTCCAGGACTGAGACTTCTGCTTTTACGATAAAGATCTGGCAGTTACTTATTTTTAGAAGGCATTCCTGTTCACCTGGAAAGCTGGTGAGATGTCCCGGATGTCTTCGATCTCCACTGAAGTCACCGTGCCGCTTGCAGACACTGCTCACAGAATCACGTTGTTTGGAAAAGACCTTTTAAGATCAAGTCCAACTGCAAACATGACGCTACCAAGTCCCGTTATACCACGCTTCTCAGAACAGCGACAGCTTGCAGGACCCAAACCTGAACGAGCCTCGTCTTACCAAAAATTGAAACAGAACGCTCAACTCCTTTGCCAAGGCAGCACCTGCTGACCATCCGTCTGTTGAACTTTACAGTTAATAATTTTCCCTCCTGCTTATTTCTTCAATGCCTGGGAGATTTCACTTTACATTTGCCGAGATCAGTTCATTAAAATACTAATTTCAAACTGTAATTATCTGTTGGTGAGCATTGCTGGTCGAACCAGCAGCGGCACTGATATGCTCTCAGTTTGCAGAAGAGTTCACAGATGCTCAGGTCCCTCGAAGCTCTTAGTAGGAGTCACGCTGCTACAAGCCAGCTCGCAAGGATTTTTTGGGCAGGTTAATGTTTTAAGAAGCATATTTAACCATTAAGACTATTTTATGTGGTAGGGAAAACCCATTAACAGAAAACTGCTGTATCTGTTAGAAATGAACGTGGCTTTACTGAAGTTGTCATCAAGGTTTTGAATGCCTTGTAAATTTCAAATTAAAAATCAATTAGTGAACAGCTCTTAATCTCCTCTGCGGAGTTGATTCATTTCTGGATGTGAACTTCGAGACCCTTAGTGACCTCCCTCTGCGCTAAATACGACACAGCAAAAGCTGATTTTTCTATCTTCCTACTCACGTGCCATTATTCAATTTTTTACTGCATTATGAGGGAGAGAGTTTTAATAATTGAGCCAGATTAAAGGAATAAAAGGATGTTTCTGGCAAGTTAGAGAGAAACTGCGCATTTCTAGCAGATTTTAAGCTCTGTATTATTACGACGCGTAAGAGATGATTAACAAAGAAAAATATTACAGTTATCTACTCCCTTTGAGAGTCTAACTAATGAACCTCTAACAGCTGCTGTTGAAAAATCAGTAACACAATCACTATCAATTCCGAGACAAAGCACAGCTGACAGATGTTTGAAGTGATAGATCGGGCTGCACAAGGATTAAAATAACAAGCCCCAAACGGACTTTAAAACACAAAGGTGCTGCAGCAAACTCTTTTCAGACACTTTGGATGCTGTCAGAAGTTAGATCACTGAAACAATTATCTTGCAAAACAGTAATGACCGAAGTAATATGCTATGAAAAATCTAACAACGGTGATACCTGAGCCAAGTTTTTGAAAAGAATGGGGTTTACAGTCATTTGTGCTTCTAATGGCAGAACTGAGAACGCTGTGCTGCCCTTCATATTACTCCTGGGAATCGGTTATGAAAAGTACGCTCTGGCTGCAAGCATAAAATGTAACCGAATTGCATTCTTGTACATTCTAATTAATCCTACTTTAAAGCAAAAAGTTATATTTTAATAGGCAGTGAACACCATTATTTAAATAAGGCATAAGATCTTTGTGTTGCTTCACTGCAGGCTGAATCCCCTAACAACCTGTCACTAACGTGATACAGATGAAAAGCCCATTCCTGGAAGATACCTTCTGCCTGTAATCGGAGATGACTGTAGCAAGAGGAGAACGAGGGGAACAAATTCCAAGCTTTTGGATTTTGTCTCAGCTTTCTCTGTTCAGTGCATCTTGTCCGAGGGTGCGGGATTCTGCTGGGTCAGGGAGGAAATGCTCACAGTAAAGAATAAAGAAAACGCAGCTATTTTCCTGACGTGTGCCCTGCTCGGACAGGGACCCATAGGAGCAATGGCAGGACACGCTGTGTGGCTGCAGTGCCGTGCAGGGCCAAGCCGAGCTGCCGTGTCCCTGGCTAAGCCCAATTCACATCACTGTCACGCTGCAGTTTAATCGTAGCTTAGGAATACCATTGAGCTCAGCGTGCAAAGCTCCTGGCTGAAAAGAGCTGCCACAAGTGCTTTCTGGGCTGACATCCTGGGAAAGCTGTGGCCACCCCAAGTCCCTGGGCAATACCCTTCTGCTAAAGATTCTGTTAACCAGAGTTATTCAGGGACTCTTCATGATGCCTCTTGAACCCTCCTGCTATTTGAAGAATGTGTGTGGATGTATCTAAGAGTCCATCAGCAGGACTGACTAATAATCTCAAATTTGAACCTTTCTTCCTGAAAACACATTCCATCATTTACTTCAAGCATGATGCTCGTTCTTAGAAATCCTACATCCCACGTGCACTTTTGTTAGCGCACCGGAAAGGGGTCAGGCAGACCCAAGCCATGTTTGTAGCATGTCCCCAAGAAAAATATTTCTGCTTAAAAGCTGAAAAAGACCCACATGGGAATTACAAGAGCATGCCAGACTGTTAACTGATACACAGCAAAAGGCGACCTCCCACTCCACAAGAAATGCTATGCGCTCCGGGGGGTGAGGGCAGGGGTACAAATGCTGGGGATGAGGCTGCTTCGGAAGAGCGGCAGGGAGATGTGAGGATCAGGCGCTGGGGAGAAGCTCTTCCACCTACGTCTTTTCAGCGTAGTGGAGGCCCTATGGAAAAAGCCCGGCTAGCGCTGGGGCGAGCACCTTCCCAGGACTGTGCAGAACAGCCATCCCTTGCTGGGGGTACCGGGCAGCCCCTCGTCACTGCCCTTCCCCGCCCGCTCTGGCGGGGATAATGCTGTTGCACTGATTCGGGATGAAGGCAGGGTTGCGGTTTGTCTTCCTCCCCGCCACGCAGCCGGGTGCGGGAGCTGGAAGCTGCCTGCCCTCCCCCTGCCAGAGGAGCAGTAGCGCGCTGGCTCACAGCATCCCTCCTCCCCGCAGTATGCGAAGCAGACCACTGCAGCTCCCTAAATTAAATTAAAATCTCTTTTCTTTTCAAACCACTTAGCATGAGGTTGCACACTGGGGCACTTCGAGACTTTTTATGCTGCCTACACACATGCACGCATGCTGCTTTCCTAAATGAATTACTCTCCTAAAGAAGAGAAAATCATTGACTAGAAGCTGCCTTCTTATTAAGTTTTAAGGTGAAACAATATTAGCCTTTGCCTAGCAGCAGCCAGCCACGCCTGCAGCCATTGTGCACTGCATAATGGTATAGTAACAGTGACTTCATACTGTAAGGTCCTATTGAAACCCGATTTTAATCCCTTTTAATTTATTCAGCCATCTTTTATGTCCCTGAGAAGAGGAAAAACAGAATTCCTTTCAGCCTGAATTTGTTTGTGCTTTGAAGATTTGGGGAACAGTTTG
Source organism: Brotogeris chrysoptera (assembly GCA_030323915.1). Classification (NCBI taxonomy): domain Eukaryota; kingdom Metazoa; phylum Chordata; class Aves; order Psittaciformes; family Psittacidae; genus Brotogeris; species Brotogeris chrysoptera. The sequence goes on along the minus strand of JARCZZ010001212.1, from coordinate 16,844 downwards.
AAATTACTTGGTCAAATCTTTTGTAAATGAAAAGCTTTCTAAAACGAAAGCATTTTCTTCAGCATTGTTTTTAAATAGAAAACCTTGGGGTTTTTTTTTGATTGATTCTTAAAACAGACAAATAAATCAGAATTAGTCATATTCTAGATCAGTGGTAGGTACAGATAAATGTTACTTCCAAAATGAAATTATAGGTTTGACACACTTTAAAAATGTCAAGGTACAAATCTGAAATCCAGTCACTTGTGTAAGTTTTAACAGATCTTAATTATAAGCTGGTAAATCATCTGGCCTGATATACTAAATCCATGACTTGGGTTTAAAAAAAGGAGAAGAGATGAGTTTGATACCTGGTTTGACTGGAAGAACGTCACAACACGTGCCTGGCTTGTTCACTTTCCATAATTTACTGACATATTTAATATCTAAGATCTTTGTACATGCACTGTAAGAACAGAAAGAGGATCTGCAGAAAGAATTACATTAGATGAAAATGTTACGTTCTAGCACAATAGGAGTTAATACAAATTGCTGTCATTTGCATATAAAAATACACTTTCAAACCTATTTGCTCCACGTGTGCCTTATCTGTATCAAACAAAAAAGGGAATACATTCAACACATCTTTGTATCTTTCAATCTTTCTTTCACTGAGAATTACTGTGCACATAACCCCAAGTATTAATTTGGTCTTACCCCACCATGCATTTGATGTATTTCAATTGGCATATAAAGAATAACATTTTCAGGTTGTATGAAAGAACTGTACTAGCAGGGTGCTTGCAGCTGGTGAAACAAGCACTAAAAGCACACAAATCACCCACAGGAGAACTGGAGGGAGGGGAAATGGGACTCTTGCATATTGCTTTTAAGGCACACGTGACCAAAACGTATACCCTAGAAAATATACAATCCTAGAAGCAAGACATCTCTTTGGATGTGTACTAAAGGTGTTTTAGAGGAAAGGCCGTATAAAAGCATAACTGTACGAAGTTTTTGCTACGTTAGCGTGAGTAATGCAAATTGGAATGCAAGTATCAGGGGATACATGTGCTGTAATAGCGAACTGGATCCCAAACCTCTTGGCTGCAAAACCTGGGAAGGCCTGAACATGATGAGGTCAGTTTATGTTAAGTATCCAAAGAGAAATCTCAGCTCAGCTCTACTGACTTGCCTTTCGCAGAGCAGACACTTTCTTTTTCCCCTAAAGCTTAAATAATGTCTACATTATCCCCATTCCTCTGCCTTTGACTCTCTCCCCTGCTCATGGACTTGACCATGCATAAGAACAAAACCAAAGTGCTTCTTTTGCACCTCAGGGTTCAGATTTCTTGGGGGATTTTTTCTTTTTCAGTTGGCCATAGTCTTGCTCTCCCTATCAGATAATGAATTTGCTTCCAAAATGGAGTTTGCTAATTTAACATTTACTCTGAAAAAAGCCGCTCCATGATAATCAGTTCTTGCCACTTTTTAAAAAGCAGAACAAACCAGTTCAGAAGAATCATAATTTCAAGTTAAGACTTACAGGTCACTTCATACTTCATGTACTGTCTGAAAAGGTTTAGTACAAAATAAGGTCTTTTACATTAAATAGCCAAATTCTGAGTTTGCACAAGAAACCTAACCACAATTTATCAATGGGTTTGGGATTGAATGTTAACAAGTGGCATGAAAAATCTCTAAACTCAAACAAACTGGGGTGAGGAAGAACGGGTTGTTAAAGCAAGGGATATGAGATGGGAGCTGATAGGCAGAAGGTTCAAGAACTGGTGATGTGTATGTGAACTCGGGCTTAAGAAGCCGTTCATTCCTTCTTGTTTCTAATTTCACAAAGATTGTGTAGATCAAAGAAGGAAGCAAACCAAAATGTAACTGCTGCCTAGACCAAAGCTGGTAATAAGAATATAACAGACAAAAGAATAGCTCTGTTGTAAATATTTTAAACTGCCTCTTGTGGATACAGAAGATGGTTTTACAGAAACAGGAAATAATCCCCTGTATTAAAATTGAATGTGTTGCCCTATGTGATCGATTTCAGAGATTTTCTGAAGTCTATAAATAAGTATGTGCATGAACAAATCCGTAATAAAAATGTGATTTTATCCATCTCCGAGGCCAATAAACTGTGTTACATCAAATAACATTTCAACTTATGATACCTATGAAAGTGCCGGTTGCTTGTGATGAACCATTTCAGGAAGGGCTTGTCTGTCCTACCTGCCCACAGTGCTGCAGGGATAAGGATGAAGGCAGCACAGACGCATGCCAGCTCCCTGTGTGGATCACCCACCGGTACAAACTTAATCTGGACAAAGCATGACCGTCAAATTAGCCAGAGTATACGCACAGGAGTTTGCTATGGATTTTGGTTCAGAAATTTGTAAATAAATCTGGCTCATCTGTTCTTCTTGGCTGGGGTTGAAGCAGGGAACCTTCCAGCTCCTGTTTGAGGCATAGCAGTTTCTTCCATCCACAAGTCAAGCACAGAGGAGAGCAGGACAGCTGGACTCACAGTGAGAAACAAGAATTGCTAACACCTACATTCAGAGAACCAGAATCATGAATACATTACTTCACTGAACAGAGTTGCTATTTCCAAATCATGCTCCAGAAATATCTTGGCAGATCTCTGTCTAGACAGCAAAGGGCAACACCTCATTAGTGTAGATCAGACATATGTGGCTCATGTTCAACTTTGCTTAGGGCTCAGCTGAATTTCAGCAAAAATTCCAATAGCTGAATATGAATCAAAACGTCTAAACAATTTTGATGTGCGCTTCACTGTTGCTCAGTACTCAGGAGGAGATGCTTTCTCCAGGGTGCCAACAGCATGCTTCATTCACTTAGCTGCTTTTTCTGCTTCCATCTTCATGGTCACTGTTTAGGATAAATGTAGCACAGATTGGAGGAAGAAGAAGTTGCTACACTGCCGGTTTGCTTATCTCTTTGGTTTGGGATGCTTCTCTCTTGGCCTCATAGCCAGACTGTGATGCTCCCACCACTGCTCCTCTATTCTCAAGGCATGAGCGCTGCTCCTTCTCAGGTCTGGATTTGGGAACAGGGGGTTGGCTGCACACCAAAGATTCCCTGCTTGTTGTATTCCTCATCACTGCCATTTCACCTGGTGCTGTACACTGGGAGCACGTCACTAACGCCAGGCTTTGCCTTAAGGAGACAGCCAGTCTCCTCTTGTGTGTCCTGGCTTATCATAGAAACCCTCTCCTTCGCCCCTGTTGGTGGACAGGCATTCAGGTATACACACACAAAACTAAGAGAAATCATTTAATTTGGAAGAATGTAACACTTAAAGGCCAGATATAGTCTGACGGTCTACCTTTACAGACCTTCGATTTCCTGTATGTTAAGTCCAGAGCTAAGTATACTATACTCAGGTCATTTTTTTGTAATAAGCATCTTGCATTTTGCATGACTGTATGAGGAAAACATTCCCTACCAAAAATTAGACCTATACAGCCATCCATGAGTTTCAGCACAAAGTAACTGGAAAGCACGTTGGCTGCAGATTCGGCGTTTCCTGTCTCATAGCTACAGGCCAGACTCATGCAAATAACTGACATGTACGACCATGGCAAAAGCAAATCGTAACACCAGGTAGTCCTGACAGAAGATACACCACTGCAGGTCACGAATAGCTAACAACTGCCTGTAGTTTTATTTTTATTGTATGATAACTGAATGGACAAGGCACATGTGGCTTTTATTACTCTACCCGTGGTATAATTAACCAACTATCTCTTACTGTTTGCTGTGGCTAATATTGCAATTAAACCTTGGTATACAGACTGGGACTTTTACAAAAACACAACCCCTTCTCAGCTGGGCTACACAAAATAATTATTACGGAACCATTCCTTTTCTGGTTTCCTCCGTGCCAATATTCTTTACAGAGCAAACAGAGGGAATCAAATCACACAACCTACAAAAGGAATGAAGGGCCTTACTTGCTCCCAGTAGTGAAGGAATGTAGTGTTAAGACTTGAAGCTCATTTCCTACTTTTTGTGTTCGTAATACAGTCTCTGAACAGTGCACTATCTCACATACCAGATGTGCAGCAGTATCTAGGTACAACAGGGTGCAATAAGTATGGAATTTCAGCCCTATTTCTTCTTTTATGCTTTAAGTCAAATCCTTACTCTGATTTTAATTCAGGTTTTTGTCTTGTTTTCTGTGTGCTTTGAGGGGTGGGAGAGATGTGGGAAGTTGGCTTTCAATTACACGAATGGAAAAATAAATAATCTAGGACTCAGAACATCTTAAGTTAACAGCACAAGAGAAATCAACATCTAAACCTCTAACTTCATTTAAACTGGTGTAAAACTACAGTACAGAAACAATTTGTGCTGATGTGATTAACTCCACTTAAGTGTAATTTGCCCGCAAGACTCTTGACTGACGCACCAAGCTGCATTTGGAACTGAAATAAATTGGAAAGATCTTGAAAGTTATTTGAACCACTGCCAAATGCTATTCTGAAAATACTGTTTGTATATTAAGTAATTTGAACACCTTCCAATAAATAAGTCCACGACTTCCATGTTACTAATAAGCTCACCAATAAAAATCCTAGTAATATAAAAAAAGATACTGTTGTGTCTCAGCTGAGAGGTGGTAACCTCGTAAAGCAGTCAGTGTTGAAAGAGCATGCTTTCATATATAAGTAGTCATCCTGGAAACAGAAGAAATAAAGCTTTGCACCGGGATGAGCATAAAACTTGGATACAGCATGCTTATTTTCTGGTATGTTAATAGGATTTGGGAGTTGGAAGGTGGGAGTTTCAGCAAGGGAAAAGGGAGACCGCAGTGAGGGAAAATGAGCTTTAATTGTCAAGCCACATTTTTGCCTTGCTGTTTCTCCAGGAAGGCCCCTTTGCCTGCAAGGAATCACTGAGTGCTCTTTGGATTCAAAGGAAACTCCTTGCTGGTTTCTGTGGGCTTCCACTGGGGCCTAGTGCCTAAACATCAGCTTGGTGCTGATGGCCCCATAGGTGTGAAGACTGTTCCTGTGGAAGTTGAAAAGTGCAGATCCCTCGCAGGATCCAACTGCTGCACAACTTCATAGCAGCAAACCATGATGTGCAATGCTTCCAGTCATCTACAACTGAGTGAGCTAATTAAAGGGATTTTTCCCTCTTCTCTGGCATACTGCATAGTCTAATTAAGTTGCTAAGCCAATCATCTTGAAATAAATCAACCATATTGTTACATAATTCTTAATAAACATATATCATTATATGAACTAGGTTCTAAGGGTGCCAGATGCTCTTAAACAGGGAGTCTAATTTATTTCATTGATGTTAAGAAGCAACTCATTCATGTGTGATAGCTTTTATCATCCCAGTTGCTAATTCTTATCTGAGTTTAAAGTAGATTTCTTTCTCATACATAAATGAGCATATAAAAGCGAAGTATGAACCTTCGTTACTTCCCCATCACACAATCACATAGAACTGTTGTCTCAAACCACTGAATAAACGTCCTTTTTAACACAGTTAACAGGATGGCAACAGAAGAGGCCAAAACCCCCTCTCAAAATTACTGCACTCAATAGGAAGAAAAACCTTTGAAAACAAAGGTTTTGCTGAAGAAAGAACACGCACTGGAAGGTTAGCACTTGGAATGGGAAAAGGGGGATGAACTGGGTTCACTGCAGCCCACAGTGCTGCCCGGTAATTGTGCTCAACCCTGGAGGAAAGCAGAGCCATTCCGCAGCTGGCAGGGACTGCAGTGGACTTGGTCGCAGACAGACAGGGAAACCTAGTTTCCTCTATAAAAAAAACCCCAAGGTTAACCGATTTAGTCTTGATTAACATTTCAAGGATACTACTAAAGGAGATGGGAAGGAGAGATGTTCCCTTCAAATACTGTCAATGATGTAGGCTCCTCCAGAGGAGAGTATAATGCATACTTCAAACCCAGTAATCAAGCAAGACTGTTTTTATTTTTTTGCCACTGATTTATGCTTTTTTTCTTCCATAAAGAAGATAATACAAACCAAAAAAATGTTTCAGTTGTTTTTTGATAGCTTCACTATCAAAAAGGGCTGAATGACTCACACAGAAGTCAAGGTGTGCAAAGTACCTTCACTCGGGAGTCCTCTTCCGACCCACCATGAAGCGCTTCCTGAAGAAATAGCTACTCAACATTCACAATCTGCACCCCTCAAAGAAGCAGGCCGTTAGAACATGACTGAGAAGAAAGAAATGGTGGTTATTGAGTACGTTTGGTGCACCTGCACCTACCACTACAATTTGTTCCCGTTTATTCTGGGTCTCAACAAAACAGCTTTTGGTTTGTATTAGTACTTGGACAGTGATGACTGAAAGCTACTTCTCTGCATAAAAGCTGAAAGAAAAACCCCTGTGGTTTTCATGTGGACACTGGAGGGTTGATACGTTTTGCTGTCACGTTCTATTTTTAAATGCATGACACTGCACAGGTGTTCAGACTCCAAATCCTTAGCTAAATCTGTCATCTCTCTGCAGCTTGTCACTACATCAGCTAACAATCTGAGGGGAGAATGAAGTTCCCGTATGGCAGAAAACTGCAAGTGCTTGACAATGGTTAACGATAATTTCTTTCCCTACCTGAAAAACATCACTGCACTTGATAAATTTGCAGGTGTTGTAATTGCTTTGAGATTCATTTACCTATCTAGATTTTTGAAATTTAATAATTTATCTACAAGCCCTTAATATGTAGGACACAAACTAACAGATGATTAAAAATGCAAATTGTTTTTGCAGGAGTAAAAATTGGTAATCTGACTCGAAGCATATGCCGGCAGTTTTACCTCTACGCTTACAAACCATAAACCACTGACTGAATTCAAGAAGAGGAGATTTACAAAGAATTACAAATCATCCTCCTGTGTCTGCCTTAAGCATATATTATTTCTATATCTGTGGGTATTGATAAAATACAACACATCAAAGAATATAATAATCAGTATTTTAAGCAAGCTGGTCATGAGGGTTTACTCCAAAAACGAGGCTAACCCACACTAACGATGTTCTTGAAATTTTTGCTAAATCTTATGTGCCGATGATGTAGACTTCTGGGAAAAGTATCCTCTGTTCAAACTATATAGGAAGAAAGAAAGACGGGAGAATGAATCAGTTCATACAGGACTGGTTTTCCAGTGTCAGCATGACAGTGGACACTGGTGCTTCCCCCAGGAGCATCGTCACTCACAGGGAACATTTCTTTCTCCCTCTACAAGGCCATTCTCTGTTCTAATAACGGACCAAACTCAAGACCTACCCTTGATAAGTAAAGCTTAGGTCTCCTTAAGAGACTTGAACTGTACCATCATGTTCTTCTAGAGTTAATTTAGAGGAAAAAATTGTGAATGACAACTCTTCCTTTGCAGATGATTATTTAAATTTTGGTCTAATGATCATTTAGCATCCATCACTAAACAAAACCAGTGGTGCTTATCTCAGTGAGATAACACTGAACTCCAAGGGATGAATTTGACTCTTGCACAACTAAGTGCAATTAATTCAAGCCCACTGAAGTTTCGATTCTATTCCCCGCATGATTCTTACTATCAGTCACAGAAGGGAATTCAAGTCAGTGATCCCCTGAACAATCTGAACCATATGCAGTCAACAAGGATGCGGACAGATATCATTCAAGTATGCTGAAAGAGCTGGCTGATGTTATTATGAGGCTGTTCACTGTCAAGTTTGAAAGGTTCTCGAGACTGGGGGAGGAAAAACCCAAATACAGTGACTATTCTCAAAAAAGGCTAAGAACAACCAGAAGGCTACCAGCTGCTCAAACTCACGGCAGACCCTGGGGAAATCATAGAGCAAATCCTTCCTCAAGTCATATCTGGGCACATGACTGGGAATAGCCAGCATAGATTTACCATGGATTTACTAAATTTACCATGCTTGACGAAACTCATAGCCAAGTATTTATTAAAGGACTAGATCTGCAGAGGAGGAGAGAGCAGAGGAATGTCATCTACTTCACCAAGGTTTTTGACATGGTCTCCCAAGCATTTATGTCTCCAAGCTAGCACATTAACTGCCCTGATGAGCGGACCACTGTTTGGGCGAAAAAGCAGCGGGACTCAGGCTCAGAGGTAGAAATTTACATGCTGTACTCCAACTGGAGGTGAGCAACAAATGGAGTCCCATTCTTCTGTAAGATTCTACCCCGAAAATCACAGAGGGATTTTCTAAGCTTAAATTTTCACAATCACTATCATTACTGAAAAAATTTGATGTAGTTTGCTGGAAAACACAGTATAAACAAAACAAAATGCCTGAGAACTAATCTTCCCAAAGATTATAACAATCTTATTTGCTTCAAACTTTATCATAAAGTTCTTTTCAAAATATATTGTTGAAAGGTGTTGCTGTTGGGTTTGAAAAACCCAGAAGAGGGGTTTTATTAAACATGCAGAATTTCTATATTAATGAGAATGTAACTTTCTCTTCAGCAGATGCTGATGGGTACTGAGTATTTAAGTTATTTTCCTGTCAGTATTAGTAGTATACTTTTACCCCTCAAGGCCCATATTTATGCAACATCATTGAGAGGGTGGTCTTCCTTCACCAAGTTAAACAAGCATGGGTACCCAAAAAGGCACTATCACCAACCTTCTCCTACTGTTGCAGTACACTGTCTTTCCTTCAGAGAAATGCTTGTGCTAAAATGCTCTATATGATCCATTTGAAATATTTCCTAGCATCTTTATTTTTAAAACATGACTAAAATTTATCTGAAGTATAGACTTTGAATGGAAGCATATAAATGAATTTGGCAATATTTTTTCCATGTTTCAAATGTACATATTCACAGAATCATAGAATCATAGAATAGTTAGAGTTGGAAAGGACCTTAAGATCATCTAGTTCCAAACCCCCTGCCATGGGCAGGGACACCTCCCACTAAACCATGCCACCCAAGGCTATGTCCAGCCCAGCCTTGAACACCACCAGCGATGGAGCATTCACAACTTCCCTTGAAACAAAAGTCACATTTGTGTTGTGCAGTAGACTTAAAGATCAGCTTTCACCTCCTAACTTCCCACTGAAATGTGCCATAGGATGAGATATTCTTCTTTGCTTGGTAATATAGCTAGACATGGCCTGATTCCTACTTGGGTTGTCTGGAAAACAGCACACTCCCTGAATAAATAGCTCAAAAACATTAAGAAAACAGGTTTGGGGTTTTTTTGCCTGACTGACTTAAAGATATTGCAGTGCAGACATATGATTAGCAATGTGCAAAAGAAGAATTTATCTCAAATTTAAGAACTGTATTTGTATTTACAAAGATTAAAGGAAAAAAAAAAATTCATTGTGATCTACTGACTGAATCTTTCATCTTACACATGGATGTAGTACTGCAGACCCCCCATGGCTTCCAGGATTGTGACAGACCATAGGGAGGGCTCAACTCTACGGTGTGTCACCGCAATTGAGACCACTATCAGAAAATGAACCACTAGATCAAGAGTACATAACTGTGTCTCTCTCTTTATGAGTTACATCAATCAGTTGTACTTATTCATGCTGTCTTACAGAACATTTAGTAAATTAATAGAACATTAATACAGTTTTACAGCAGTGTAATTTATAAAAAGGAAAAAAAATCTTTAGAAAATGCTCTGATGCATCTACTGCTAAATTCTGCACACGAGGAGGAGACTGTTAAGCTATGCGCCTTCCAAACACTACTTAAAATGGACGAAGTACAGCCTAGGAAGGTTATTCTGTATCTGTATCTTATCCTCCAGTGTCAATAACTCTATACTTGGAGCCTACTCTGAACCGATCTGTCAGTACTTCAGATAGGCATGCACCTTGATGTTTCTAACCAAATTGAATTTCTCCCACACATTTATTGTTCTTATTTCTGACTGCTGTATGAAAAAAACAGCACCATGTCTAGCTCTTAATGGAAAGTTTATCTATTAAAGATGATGACCTGAATGAGAAGCAGGTGGTGGTTCCAGGTAAAAGCACCATTTTACAGACTACTCTAAACGCATTTCTTTCGGGAATAAGAAATCTGAAGCAGTATCAGGTTTAGAGCAACAGAACATGGAACAGCATCTTTCAACAGCAGCTTTTCTTACACACTGACAGCTACAAAGGTCATCACTGTTTGTAAAGAAACCTGTCACTAGGGAATTTTTTCTCTAATCAGAAATCAGAAATAGCAAAGTATTTTGGTATACAATCTGTTTATGTGTAATTCCTGCCTTTTGTCTTTACAGCCACTACTGCATTTACTCAGAGCACTGATGTGTGCTCAGCTCTGTACACAAAGCAGAAGGTACTCCTAAAGAGTAATGGAAGAAATATGTCAGAGAGATTGGTAACGTTTCTAGCTACATATAAGAATGTTCTATCTGAGCTTTGAGCTGATCAAAACCTTTTAACTGTACACACCTTTTGGTGTTGCGCTCATTAACTAGAGCATAGTGCTAATACAGTCACGTAGTTGACACCTTCGGAACATACACAAGTATGCACACAGACACATCCTCAGGGGTTGACTGCTGATGTCCATTAAAAAACCCAAGCTGCCTAGATAAGCTGCCCAGAGATGTATAAAAAGATCTGGTAATGAAAGCATTGCAGTCTGAAGTAGAACAAATACTCCAAGACAATTACTCAGAATATAGTATTTGTCTTCTGAACCTAGTCCATTTTCTTCATGTGCAAAACAGCCAAATTCTGAGGGAGACCTCTATGCTCAGTTGGCATATTTTAACCCTAATTATATGGGACGCCACTGTGAATATCTTTTCATTAAGATAGTCTGTGAAAACCAATGGGGGGATGGAGGGGAAGGGGGTGTCAGGAACGGCAACAGATACAAGTCACTCCAAACATGCATGACCAGTAGAAAAAGACTCCCTGGCAGAGGTCCTCCTGCAGCAGGGGCTGAGCTTCTGGACACTGTCACTGGGCTTCTAGTGATCCATGTGGGTGCTACTGATATAGACAGCAGTAGCC
>JARCZZ010001211.1:30616-81866 GCA_030323915.1 Brotogeris chrysoptera | reverse complement strand
GGCCCAAAATCAAAAACACAGTGCTGCACCAGCTACCAAGAAGGAGAAAAATGACTGCTGCTGCTGAACCCAGGACACTCAGCTTTTCTCATGCTGCCTTCAAACGCTGCTCAAAGCCCCCAGAGCAAATGGGACGGGTCATAGCTCACTCGGTAACCGGTTTAGTTCTCACTTTCACAGCTCTTTGGCCAGAAAAGGGAAAACGGAAAGCAAAGCATTCTGCCAAAGGGGTGGGGACATTGTGAGGAGGACAAATTCCTTACATGGAATTCCTGTACTTTAAAGACAGCACCATTCCTATGGGAGTTCTTGGCAGAATGAATACTGACTATCAGCCACTCTAAACACTCTGGAATTACAAGGAAGGAGAACTCGCTATCATGTCTTTAAACCCTTTTCTTGACCATGAAGAGATAATCTTGACACATAGAGAAATGGAGCAGGACATGGGTGTTTGCCTCAGAAATCCTTCCCCGGAGTAAATATTTGCTTACAGCAGCAGAATAGCTTAAATATTTGCATGTCACAGGAAGAATCTGGTAACGGCACCCATAAGGTAGTAATTGGCACTGGATGATCTTGGAAGAGATCAATGAAGGGAGCCAGGATGGTGAATGAACTTCTCCTTACGCTGTCAAAGCAATTGCAGGAATACAAACTCTTCAAGAGCTGAGATCCTGCTGGACCTGGGCAGAGAACAGAGCCAGTAACCGAAGAGCCGATGCTACAGGTATTATCCAAGCACATTTTCAACTTCAGCTACAGCACATTTTAGCTTCTTACCTCTGCTCCTCACCTCAGAGTGCATTTACCTTAAGACATTAACTCTGTATCTTCTCTGCTTTGCACTCATTCACCACACGGTAAGGGCTCCCATGCATGTGTACAGGCAACTGTTTAGACTCAGCCCAATTGCCCGTGCTCAAGGCTGGATGCTGTGAAACCCTGATTCTTTGGCAAGAACAGTTAAGAGGGAATTCCTGGACAGCAGGACAGTGAATCTGCTGGAGAACATCAGCAGTGAGCTATAGAAAAGTAATGGTTAGGAAGGAGCTGGACATGCTGCAGTGTGCTGATTGCAATGCTTCTGATAAGGAGACTAATCAGGACACATCCCACAGTACGTGGCCGAGAGAGTGCCATTAGCAGCCCTTTCACCTGCATTTTGGGAAGGAATTGCATGTTCAGTCAAGGCTAATTCAAACTCCAGGTGCAGTGCTGAGCTACAACTGGGGCCTCAAGGTGAAATGATAGTTTAAGTTACATATTATTTGCCTACAAATAAGGCAGATACAGATACTGCTTTATCAGCTGCATAAAAGGCTTTCAAGGTAAACAAGCAAGAGGTGGATAAGGCAGCCTGTTCCCCCAGCAATAGGAAAGAGGGGTGCTGGATAAATAAGCACACACTGCAAGAAAAGGGTAGCAGACATGAGGCTCTGGAACTAAGTAGTAAATGAGACCCTATTTCACTACACAAGGACAATGAATGCTAGGTAGTGTCCTGCCAACCTCCTTCCTTTTCCATTGCTGCCCTCTATGACCATCTCAGCCGCACAGACACATCCCCAGAATGAAAACCAAAAGATCAGACAGATCTGTACACTTACCATACCATGTTGGAACTGGATGATCTTAAGGTCCTTTCCAACCCTAATTATTCTATGATCTGAGAAGTAGGTTTGGGAACCGTGGCCCTTTCTCTTTAGGCAGGGTTGCGTGACCCACAGGATGTTTCAGGAAGGGTGGGAATGCTTGGATATTAAATCTCCATGCGCACCTCCTTCAACAGGAGCACCAGGCTGTCAAAATATCCACCTTGCCCTCTCAGACCTCCTGGTTCATTTCCTTACGCGGGACAGGAACACTGGCTGTGCCAGCCAAGACCTGGCTTTGGCCAGCTCTTGCCACTCTGCACTGATTTCTGTGGTTCCCTACAGGGTTATGCGTGCAAGATACTTGGAATTCAGCGGAACACAACAGGCATTGTCACTGCCTTGGAGTAGCAGGAGTCACTTGTATTATGCAACCCTAAATACAAACATTAGGTTTGCCAGCATTAGAGTACTCTGTGTTATCTCTGTAACTGTTCTTCAGGATAGGAGGAGATTACTATAGTGGCACAACCAGATGTCACTTTCCTAAGATGCTCTCCTCTTTATCAAAAAGAAGATTTAATCTTTCCTTACAAATACGTGGTTCATTAAACACAACTTTGAGGTTTTAAAGTAAAACCAACATTGCCCAAATCCTCCCATACTACAGAGCCTTGCTCACTCCTAGAGCTCCAGGAATCATCTGGCACAGATTCAGTTCTTGGGAAGAACCATTTTGGTTCACTCCTACCACTCCAGGAACCATGTGGCACAATTAGGACTCAATTCCTGGGAAGAAGGGAATAAAAGGAGAACAGGATTTTGCAATGAGTCAGTATCAACAGTACTGATAAGTAGTACAATACTACTGATAGCATGTATCAGTGAGGGCTGAACTCACCACCTTCTAATCAACTCGTGCCTGGGGAATGAACAAGGGCACGCATGCACAGCTTTCCTTGCTTTTGGAAGATAACTTGGACTAAGAGGAAATATACACATAAAAGACAGGAAGAGAAACAGTTCTACAAATAGGTAGAAGATCTTTGCCTGCCTTAGTCCTTCAGGTAGACATAAAAGAAACCTGAAGGAAGATCTTGCAACAGCTTCTCATCCAAATTGCCCAAGGTGCTGAGACCCATCACAACGTGCTTGAACAACAGCTTGGTAAAGAAACACAACTTTATTTTGTAAAAGTTGGAGAAAATCCTTAAAACCCAAGCCAGTGAGGAGCTGTAAATAGGGTCAAACACTGTCTCCAAACAGCAAACAGATCCCCATCCCCTCCCCAGCTCTGATACATCACTCCCAAAGCAAGAACAGACTGAAGCACAGGCACCAGGCACCATCCAGCCACTGGTGATGGCTGACCTTGCTGAAGGCTGGGGTATACATCCACATATCCCTTAGCACCAAGGGGGGCTGCAGAGCTCAGATCTCCTCTGGAGGCAATAACCATGCTGCCACCATAAACCCTGAGGATGACAACCCCTATTCACCAAGGAGGAGGAATAAACCATCGAGAGGAGCTACCCATCACCACCACAACACAAACACATTGGCACGCTATTGTCCACATTCAAGTGAGGAACAGGAGCCAGGCTGGAGCTCCCTGGAAGACCTCATGGATTAGGACTGAAACCCATGCCTAGAACAGTCCTATTCGGCAGCTACTAGGGTTTTCCTGTCACCGTGCTATTGTTCACCCACAGCTCACAGCACATTTGCCTTGTCAGACAGAAAGCAAAACCCCAAACAAATGTAAGATTGATAGCGGAGGAGGGAATAGAACCAGGAAGTTGGAGCCAAGCGGTATCTGCCAGGGGACCCTGAGCAAGGTCCAACACCAAAGCAGCTGGTATCCAATGCTGAGGAGGAGCAGGACCTCTTCCCTTTGCTCAGCCACTCCAGCCATGCTTCTCCCCAGGCTCGAGCTCCCTCTGTGGGACTCTGGGACGATCCTGCACCTGCCCAAAAGGAAACACAGTTAAAATCCAGGATTGCCACATCATTTAGCTCAAGCAACAGCTAAAACCAGGCACGACAGGCCCGTTCCTAAAACACAGGCGGGTACTCCAGCCTCAGCCTTGTCTTCCTCTCTTTCGGGGCACGTGTGTGTGCATTTGCGGTACTTTGCTTTGTTTTCTCTCAGGTTGGGGACAATTTCGCTTCCTCTCCTCATACCTGGCTCCAAAACACAGAACACAGCACAGTTACGAGATGTATGATCCTGCCAGTTTTAGACACAGCGCCTCTTTCCAAGCCGCAGGAGATGAACCTGAGGTGAAGCTCCCAGGGTCACTGCTCAGCACGTGGAAGTTTAAAACAGCCTTTTGAAAGGGAGAGCAAATCCTCTTGAAGCCATCTATGCCACAAATAAGATGCTTGCACCTACCCTTGCCAGAGTCCAGGGATGAGGACTGGAGCCCCTTTACAGCCCCATGAAATGAGCCAATGAGCTTTTGAGGACTTCACATTGCCATGTTCACACAGGGTGCAAGGGGCTTAATGTATTTGTCTTCAATGCAGGAAACAATGGGGCTCACCTCTGCCTACAGTCCCATGGGATGGCTGTATCATTTAACTGCCCTGATGCTGCTAGAAAAAGCTCATGAGGCTCCTGTTCTTTCTGCAAGAACTCACTATACAAATGAAAAAGAATGGTCAATTCATTTGAAAATCCTTTTTTTGGGGGGAAACCTCGTGTTCCGGGAGGACAAGAACCAGTTGTGTGCTTACACACCTGCACCAGTGCAAGGACATCAGCGTCCTATCTTGTACCTGAAACGATGGAGAGCTGCTGTCAAGTCTTTGTCCCTATAGATCTTCTGCATAAGCTTGGATGAATCCCTTACCCTCTGTTCTCCCTCTGTGGTGGATCAGGAGCAGGGACTGCATTACCTTATGAGGAACACTTGGGGCACTAAATCCTGCGGAGCCCTGAAGAAATACACACGTGCCTGGTATTTGACATCAAAAGGAGACGCTAATTCCTCTTGTGTTGTCACTGGTGTCCTGTCCTTGTGGGCCAGACACCACTGCAGCCTATTTCCTCATTTTACAGGCTTGAGTAACAGGCAGTGCCCCAGCTCACATGGAAGGGGATGGATCAGTTCTATAAATGGTTTCACCCCAAAGGAGCACGATGGGGAAGGGCGGGGGAGTCAGACAGGGACCCCCAAAGCAGAAACCTGCCTCTCTGTCAAGTGCTTACTGGTGGCTGTTCCCTACCCCTCCTATCACCAAGGCAGGGCAGGAGGAAACACACTGGGTTTTTACCAAGATAGAGGAATCAGCACCGAGACGCAGGCAGCCCAGGCTCAGGTGCTGGAGAGCAGGGGCTTGGTCCTCTCAGGGCCTGGCACGTCCTTGTTCCTGGGGGGCTCTGGGCACTGCCAGTTGCTGTTTGATCGCCTCAAAGGCCAATCCAACTCATCACAGCGGCAACAGCAAATGTAGGAGAAGAGCCGAGTCCGGACCACCCGCGTACAGAGGACAAACATGATGCAGTTGGCACCTCCTTGGAACGTGTTCCCAATTCCCTGCAAGGGCAAGAAAGGAATTAACCAGCACCGTTCCTATAGGTACCCCCCCTAGAGAAGGGCAAACACGGCGTCAGACCAGCTACAGCGCTGCCCAGCTGACAGCAGCTTCCACCTAAGTGAGAAGAATAGGTCCAGAAAGATCAACCTCGCACCCAAAGCAGACCAACTGGGGGGTTCTACAGCCCCTGCTGAAGGATGGACCCCCAGCATCTCTGGTCTGTGCCTGCTTTTCCTACAAGCCTTTATAACTCCTACTGCAGTTATTGTCTGTAGCCACTAGATGCTGCTGAAATAGCTGCTGCTGAGCATTCCCACCAGCGCTTGCCAATGGCATCAGCCAGTACGTGCTGCATCCTGCCTCTATAAAAACCGTGTTAAGAGCAACAAAGCCTCATCTCCCTCCCAGATCCTCCTTCCAATGCATTTCCTGGCAAATACTTACATGTAGGACAACCAGGACTGAATTTTGCACTGCAGGGGAGTTACAGAGGGTCAGAATGAAGCGCACAGTGCTCCAGATGCGGAGGATGATAAAGATGACAGGGATGAGAATCAACTTCTTATCTGCTATGGAAGTCTGGGGCTGAAATGCAGGTGCTCTTGAGAGAATGGGGCGATACTCTGAGAGAGCTGCGTGCTTCCATGGAGGGTGGGAGAGAGACAAAAACATGAACAAAAAGCTACATTGGACATTCAGCTCCACGGACCCTTTCCAAAGCAAACGAAATCTCTGCATCTCATGGGAAGTTAACAGGGACACACTCATGAGCACCAGCTTTTAGCCACACTCTGCCCTTGCTAATGCAAACATTCCTGCTGAAGCCATAGAGCGGCAAACAAAGGATATCCGGCACTTATCAGAATCCCACTAAAGCTTTATATTGACAAACATCACTATGGAGTTGCCAAGAAACCAGGTTATAACTGTGTGAGAATAAAGTATGTGGCGCTCCAGAAAATAGTTTTTCTGGGCCAGCAATATATAGATGAAGATATATAGATATAGACATATATATAGATATAGATATATAAATACAGATATATAGATACAGATAAATCTGGGGAGAAGTCTGGCTCATCCTTCTCAAACTCTTGAGTCTTCACCACAGCCAGCAGCTTCCACAAGGAATTTATGCCCATGTGAACCAATCCTTCAGTTTGTTGCCTGAATTTCTGACCATATCCTGTTAGCAGTTGGCTTCCGCAGATCTGGACAAGCCAGCAATATCTCTTTATACCAGTGCCTGCAGGGACCTGCGGCCTGGACTGCTGTGGCTGGAGGTGTAAGGCCCATGAGACCTTCCTATGGTAGAAACCATTGGATGCTCTCAGACTGCTGGATTGGGAGAGCAGGTCAACACAGCAGAGAGAGCAGGTGCTGGGACACACAGTGCTGAATATCAGAGTGTTAATGGGGGTGAAGGGATGAAACCTCAGCATAGCCGACCTGCAGAAAACCATTCCCCCTACGCCCAGGGCTACAGAGCGCACAGCTTTGATGCACAGCATCCTCCTTCACTCGAGTACTCCCAGTCCTGACACTTTCCTTCCTCCAGAGCAGAGCTGTACAACAGCACTGCAGTGAGTCAGTGACCTGAACCAAACCCTCCTGGGGGCTTTCAGTGCAGCTTCCCATCCGCTCCCATACAGTCTTTTCCATTTGGAAAGCCTCCTGCACGTGTCCCCTGTGACAGCTACTGCCATCATTTCTCCTGCGCTACTGCAAACCCCACTTCAGTTATGCATACTCTTCACACAGCCAAACCCAGTCCTGGCTGTCTGTCGCTCCTCCTTGGAAGTGGGAAACCTCCTGCCAGTAAAAAGACTCAGCAAGCAGGCTTGGCAGAATTCCTAGTGATGAGAATAGGCCAGGCTGATGACTCAAGGCCAGGTTGGACGGGGCTTGGAGCAAGCTGCTCTAGTGGATGGTGTCCTTGCCCGTGGCAGGGGTTGGAGCTGGATGAGTTTAAGCTCCCTTCAACCCAAACCATCTGTAAGGGAGATGCTCCAGTCCGTAAGCACTGTGTGCTGCTGCTGCAGCCCTCAGACCCCCTGTTTGGAGACAACTGCCTGCGCTCAGCACCATGTGAGAGGGTCATGGCTGGAGCAGGGAATTGCGAGCCGGGCGCGATGGAATCCCTGGCAGAGCAGGAGGCTGAGCCTGGCCAGGTGCAGGTCAGGTTTCCCTGCAGTCACACTGCTATCTTTGACAGCTCTGGAACACGGTGTTCCGGCCCATGTTGTCAGGTGGTGACAGGCACACGCAAACCCTTCTCA
Source organism: Brotogeris chrysoptera (assembly GCA_030323915.1). Taxonomy (NCBI): domain Eukaryota; kingdom Metazoa; phylum Chordata; class Aves; order Psittaciformes; family Psittacidae; genus Brotogeris; species Brotogeris chrysoptera. Next base: position 74,449 of record JARCZZ010001211.1, on the reverse strand, counting down.
ACACCCCTTTCCAGGACCCTTAGGACTCGTGTTTATCCCTATGGCTACAGCACAGCAAGTGGGTTTGCAGGGGCAGTGTCCTCCAGGCTGTCCATCCAGATGTGGTACAGCTTTTCCCCCTCATACAACTTAAAGGAAAAGGCACCTCTGGATGCGTTTCCTCCTGCCACCATCACCCATCACCCTAGATTTCTCTACTGTTGTCCTAAATGCCTGGATTGTGTTCACAAGGAATAGCAGCAGATAAGCCTCTGCATTCTGAAACTCCCCAGGCAGGGTGTCTTCCTGTATTGTGTGTGCATATAGTGCCTAAAGCTATATAGTGCCCAAAGCTATATGTGTAAGTATATCATGTACATATATGTGTACATATATCTAGTGCCCAGTCTCCCACACGGTGCTTTATGCTGCTAGGACAAAACAGGTATTAAAACCCTCAAACCATCATTAGCGATCCTAAACTGACTGAGATTAGATACAGCCGTATGCTAATATCAGGGTTGGAATGGTGGATGACTGATTAAAGCTGTTCATGCTATGTTCCTCATAGCCTGTTCCAATTCTTACATTTCACTCCTGTACATTCCATAACCCCTGCAAGTTTTCCAAAGGCTTTTAAGTTCCTGGGCTAAGTCTGTGCAGCAATGCTGGAGGCTGCTCAATCAGGCACGCTGCTTCTTCCACAGTGCCGGCTGCATTTCAGCGGTGCACGGAGCAATTCCTGCCTGCGGAGCTGCTACACATGAAGTGAAATCTTCAGAGCGTGGGAGGACAGAAGCACACAGCAAACTGAAAGCAGCAAAAGACTCACCGCTCTGTTAATGTGCTTCTTGATGAGGAGGTAGAGCACCGGCAAAGTCACATAGGCCAGTATCTCCCACACCTTCCCCGTTAGCAGCATCCACAGGACCCGATCCTCTGCATCCAAGTTGACCCAGCACCAGCCCACGGAAACGTTGGAGGCATCGTAGCCAATCTTCTTCAGAGCAACAGCCGCCACTGTAATGCCAAGGGGGATTCCCCAGCTGAGGAAAGGACACGAAGAGCAAGGTTATGCAAAGAACAAACTCGCTTCAGTCCCTCCACACCTCAGGGGAAGCGGGTGGGAGACCGAGGGGTTCTTCATCAGACATTATCTCCTGGACACAGGTGAGGTGGAGGATGCGACAATGGCAGAGCACCTTATGATGGGACCGTCCTGTAGGACCCAGCCATTCATGAGCTATCTGGCTGATCCAGGGCATTCAGGCCACAAGCAACCAAATCCCACACTCTGATTGCTATGAGACTTCACACAAAGAACCCGCACACAAAGAAATCCCCGATTTGATTCCATCAGTGGGGTTTGGTTTTAAATAAGGGTGTAGTCAATGTAATAGGGAGCAAAAGGGTAATTTCTGAAGGACCAAGGGCAGGTTTCGTCCCAAGGAAAAACGCTGGCAGTAACAGCAAAGAGCCAAGAAAGCAAGGAGGAGCCACGGCCACATTGTCTGGAGCTGTGCTCTGACTTTGGCTTCTCTCTTGACAGCAGAGGCAAACACAGGGAAGCATTCAGAAGAAAAGGAACTGGTGACGTACCTGAACCAAACCATGGGGCAGCTCGGGCTGCCCACAAAATCCCATGAGGAACAACTGAAAAATCCCACTCAGCCCTTTCCTGGGTGCTCTTCATAGCCAGGGCTTTACAGGCTGGGCATGTACAATCACCCATTAACCCACACCTGAAACATTGCCCTGCATCCAGCGGGATGCATCACCTGCCCTTCCCGTGCTCATCCCCAGGGGAAGGTGCTGTGGAGCTCTAAGTGGGATGAGAGATATTTCTTCAACAAGCACACAAATGCTTCACAAAGTGCTCACTGAGCCTTCAGCACAACCCTCAGGGTCTTCCCAAGACAACAAAGCCATTACTGTATTGCTCCCATTACCTTCCCGGTTCGCACTTGCATTTCACTGACTGCCTGGAGCAGCTGCATGGAAAGGATATTCCTCCAAAACCCAGGCTCAGTGCAGCAGACTATGCGGGTAAAGGGCAGTTGCTTAGACCAGACTGTCTGAAATACCACAGCCCAACAGCAAAGTCACAGATAATCCCGTGAGTGGTTTCAGAAATACCCCATTTCCTGCTCTGAAATAGCATCTGAGTTCACATACTCATAACACCACCCCAAATACACAGTGCTGTAAAAACCCCCAACAGAGACAGCCTTTTTGCATGCTTAGAACGCTTTGTTTCAGCTCTCGGGTTGGAACAGCCCGTGCTCATCCAAACCAGGGCTGGTATTTAAGGACAGTTCTGATGCAGGAAGCTCTCCCCTTGCTATTATCAGAGCAGGCTTTCTGCAATCATTCCAAACCATCACCACCATGGGTGTTCCTGCACAGCTGAAGACTCATCTTGGTAGAAAATGGAGATTTGCCTGCAAACAAGCAGTACAAATGCACAGACATTCACATTTCAGTGCAGTTGAAGCAAGTGACCACTGAAAGAACTGAAGAGAACTGGCACTTCCTTAAAGAAACCATATTAAGGCACACACAAGCACAAGGGAGGCCAGCACCAAGGAAAAGGAAGTGGATTAAGAACCTAATTTGCCTACATAATGATCTCCACAGCAACCTGCAACTGGGAGAACTGTATGAGAAGATAAAACCAGGTCAAATTGCTGTGCGTGGATATAAAAGAGAGCAGTGTAAGTATGAACAGGACCAATGAGGGAGACTGCAGTAGGACAGAGCAGACCACTAGGCAAGGGACTTCAAATCCTCAGCCATCCAGCCAGTAAAAGGAAGAACGTGGAAGCAAACTGCCACACATTAGGCTGATTTTCACTGAAGCAGTGTTTTGGGATCAGATGGCACAACCAGCACTGGAGTCAAGGGATCCCAAGCTCAGAGTGAAGTTAGAAGCTAGAAACCAGTCAGGCACTGCAGTGGGGTTCCTCAGCTCTGTTTTGGATAACTGGAAAAGAGAACTGAGACTGGTGGTTTGGTTGTTCTTAAGAACCCCTAAATGACAGATTCCCAAAGAGTGGGAAATACCAGTGCTTTACACCCATCAACAGAAGAATCAGCACAGTTTAGACCCAAGGCACATGTAAAGACTGGGATAAAAAGGATCCAGGATAACAAAAAGAGAGAAATTTTACTCAGAGCCCAAAGGCAGTGCAATTATATAGGCTGGGCCTCTCAAAAGCACGCTTGGTTCTAAGCGAAGACCGCTTGCATCTCTGTACAGAGGCTGGCAATCCCATCTCTAAGGCAGATACAACAGTACTTATTTCCCTAATACAGCCCCCAGCAATCTATTAATGAAAACAGATGCAACTCAGCCTATCTTTCCACACTGTCACCATTTGGACTCGATGATCTTAAAGGTCTTTTCCAACCTAAATGAGTCTATTAACACCAAGGATGCATTTATACGAGGCGAGACAAGGACCCTTAACCTATAGCAGTGGACAGCTCAAGCTGTGCTGGCTTTCTTGCCCTCAGTGTGCCTGGGTCAGATTGCTTAATAGCACATTTTGATTTATGCTGCACAGCTGCTCTGTTTTCTTCCCCCCAGAGGCTCTTACACACAGGGGAGATTTGCTGTCACCTGCCTGCACAGGTCGGACAAGAACCGGTGCATCCAACCAGGCAGCCTGCAGGCAACTCCTTCTGGGATGGGCATCCTACCCTGTAAAGAGACAAAGATCAGTCTTCTGGATATAACAGCCTGGTTCAGGGCAGAGCTTTTAGTGCACTGTGAGCAGAACCCCAGGCCAACGCTGCTCCAAGGTAACTTTTGACTCCTAATCATTAAACAGCTTCCTGGTACCAACAGAGACTCCTCCCAGAGAAGCAGGCGAGCACTTCAAAGCTCCGCCGCTTGCAGTAGCTCACCCTTTGGTTCGCCTGACCAAAACCCTTTTGGAAACTAAATGCTAAAACCACAGCAAACTTCTTACGTAGGGGCACAGGTCCAGTCCCGAAAGTTAGCATGGGCACAACCATGCATGAGGCAGTGCACTGAGGACTCAGGTGTACAGTGAGTACAGTAGGACATGAAAGGATTCCCAAGGAGCCTATTGATATGCATGTAAATATATGCATAGTTATAAATACACATATAAGCATATTTAAGTGAAATATTTAAGTGAAATACATAAGTAAGCACATATATACCTCTAACCACCTGCATAGCCTGATCATTAAAGGCAAATACTCCAGAGGCTGAAAGCAATGGCAATTGCTATCCAAACCAAAGTAAGACACAATCCCTAGGTGGGTTCTGGTGCATCTTCACCCTGACTTTGGATGAGCTGCTCTCACAGCAAAGGTGACATTACCCAACCAGATGCTACTTGATATTTAGAAAGGCAGGGGCAGTGAGGGAGCCTGGGAACTGAGGCTCTGGAGACCAGCACTTCCACCCTACAACCACATCAATATTTCCAAAGCTAACTGTAGGCCTGTTTCCAAAGCTCATCTGAGCTCAACAGGTTTAAAGCCAAAACAGAGCCTGTAGCTCTCTGCTGCAGCAGTAGACTAGGTGGATACGTTACCACAGGAATAAACCTGTTTGGCAGGTTTGATCCAGTGTGACATCCTCATTTCCCTGAAAAGAAAACTTCACGTACTGACTTCCAACATATATTTAGTTGCTCCACTTGGCTAAAGAACAGTCTCTGGTTTTACCCAACACTAAAGAAGTATTCATCATTACCAACACTTGCCCCCCATGAGTAACTACTTGTGAAGAATAGGAAATACGCATTTCAGCTCCATCCTGTCTTGAATCCCTTCCAGAAGTGTCTTGGAATGACTCAATGGTCACTGCATGATGGCATTAGCAACCTATGAAGCGAGGGGGAGGAAATCCCAGGTTCTTGTCTCGACAAAAGTACTGGAAACATCTTCAGATCCTTGAATCATCAGCCCTTTGCCACCTTTTCTGTGGCCATAGACAGATCTCACCAACCTACTGCAATAAATGCATGTGCTAGAATCAGTTAAGCAGATGGTACTAGAAGAGCACCTCAGGTAGCCAGGAGGACTTTGAGGTGCTGAAAAGTGTGAGGAGCCGTCTCCAAGCATCATGCCCAGTATTTGGTTTTATGACTGAGTTCTCAGGTAATGATTAAAGTACAGAGAAAGAAAGAAGGAAGATGTGTCACGAGGGGATGGGCAGAAAACAGGTCTTCACTTGTTTGGCTCTTCACACAGGTCATAAAGCAAGAAGCAGCTTTAACCACTGGCTCTGCGCAAAATGGGAGTCAGCAACGGGGCTTTGGTGAGCACTATCCCTAATTCCCCTTAAACAGGGCAAATGGAGCTGATCAATACCAAGAGCAGAAGACAGCACTTGATTTCTACTGCAAAGACCTGAAAATAAGCCTAGCAGATTGCCCCAGAGGAAGTTCACTTGAGCACTTCCTTCCCCTTTATCGCAGGGCTAGAGCAATCTCTCACTTGTAAGAGAGCACAGATTACAGCCAACATCATTTCAGTGATCGTGCCCATTTCTTTCCTCACATTGCAGATGACGAGGCTGAGAAGTGTTAAACCAGATGGAGAAGTTAAGGCACTGACAAAAGGCCGCACAACAAGACATTAGCAGACAGGAAAACCACCGACAGGCCAGATTTGAATCAACCCTTTGATGGAGCCTGTAGACAGCATTCCCACAGATTGCTCAGACTCCTTTTTTCTATTCCTTAAGCAAAATGTGGCTCTTTACAGGCACTCCATCCTCTCCATAGCTCCTATAGTGCAAATCTATTCACTTGATACAGCACAACAAATACCACTGTCTCACTGTGCCTTATTTCACTTCACCAGTATCTCAGTGCTCCCAAATATGCAGTCACCTCACACACAGACATTGCTGTCAAGCAGCAAGTAGAACAGGTAGGGCAGGAATCAGGCTCCTCCCCGGTTCACGCTTAGGCTTAATGGCTTTTTCTGGTCCACCTTTACATGGACTTAGCTCTAATTCAATCATCTCCCAAATGATGCTGCTTGAAAATCAAAGCGGACAAATCTTTGCCTAAGAAACCAAAGGAAACTCAGCACTTGCCCTTGATTGTTTTGATCACCCCTCTCACTGTTTCTTGCAGCAGCTTGGCAGCCCGGAGGACTAAAGGATCACTGTTTTGCTCAGCGTGGAGGTAGCACATGATTCCCCAAGCTCCAATTGCATAATGAAAGCTTTTACTAAACATGATGTGGAAAACACAGCTTGCTGAAGAGCAGAAACCTCGGACATAAAGCTGCATTGTGGCCTGGGTTGCCTTGCCTTCAAACCTGCCAAAACAACCTTCAGCGCGCTTCGCTAGCAGCCTCCTGCCTCGCAGACTGCGTTCTCCTACGAGGTGTACTGAATGACGGCAACCTGCCTGGGGAAAGGGGGAGGATCAACGGACCAGGCTGGCACTGGGAAGTCGGGATCCCAGGAAACAGAGCTCAGACGCAGGAATTCTGGCAGCAGCAGGCAGGTATTGCAGACGCAAGATTCATGATACTATTTCAAGGATGCACGAGCAGATCGCAGAGGGAAAGCAGAAGCCAGGGTTTTCAGAGCGGTTCCATCTTGCCGGAGATAATTCTAGGTGACCTTAAGCAAAACACTTTTAGCTCTTTACATCTCATTTCTTTAGCTGGGGCGGGGGGAATTAAGCAGGGCTGGTTAAAGGACAGCAAACCCCCTGTTTATAGGGAGCTGGAGAGCGGCAGACTTTCCTTACAGGAAGAGCAGGTGACCCAAGCATCCATCCAAGCGCTTCATCGCAGAGGGTTCAGCAGGAGACCGAGGGGTCCACATCTCATACCCTCATAGGAGCAGCACCCACCTCATGACATGAAAGCAGCAGAGCAAGCTGGTGCCGGTGGGCGAGCCCCTCACAATGGTGATGTAGAGGTAGACAGCAATGGCCATGGTCCAGAAGAAGGAGCTGGTGTTGGAGAAGGTGGACAGAGCACCCTGGAGCACGCAGTCCCACGAGGTCCGGTCGAAGTCCTGCAGCACCCCATAGAAGTACGAGAGAGCCGAGAGGAGATCCGCCAGCGAGAGGTAGAGCAGGAGCTGGCGGGGCCGCGTCCGCAGCTCGGGCCACAGCGCATGGGTGCACACGAGGAGGCTGGAGCCCAGGAAGGACAGGGCGCAGGACAGCAGCACCACCACCCGCTCCGAGGCGTACAGCTCGGTGGGGGGCAGCGGCGCGGGCATGCCGGGGACAGGGCGCAAGAGGAGGAAGGAGCGGCGGCAGCACCGCGCTGCGCCGGGACAGCCCGGACCGGGAGCACTGTGCCGGGGAGCGGCGGGAGGGAGGGATGAGGAGCGGGGAAGCCGAGGGCAGGGGCGGGAGCGGGGCTCGGCCGTCCCCCCCCCACCCCCCCGTCATGTGAGCGCCGGGCCCGGCCCCCCCACCCCCGTACGGGAATCCCTGCGGCTGGCGGGGATCCGCTGGGACGGCGCTGGGAGAGACGGAGCCCTCTGCGCGCCTCCAGAGCCCTGGAAACACCTCGGGTTCCTTTAAGCCACAAACAAACGCTCCCCCCCACCCCGGCGCGGCCGCAGCCCGGGGCAGGAGCCGCGGCTCAAATAAAAGCTCCTTTTCACTGCTGTCTCCTGAAAGCCATTCCTGAGGGTGCTGAGGCGCTGGCACAGGGTGCCCAGAGAAGCTGCGGCTGCCCCATCCCTGGCAGTGTTCAAGGCCGGGTTGGACGGGGCTTGGAGCACCCTGCTCCAGTGGAAGGTGCCCCTGCCCGTGGCAGGGGTTGGAACTGGATGAGCTTTAAGGTCACTTTCAACACAAACCATTACGTGAATCTACGCCCTCTTTTCCGAAGGAGAGCACACAACACTCCCCTTTCCAAAGCAGAGCTCTACTTTGCAGACCCCAGTTTGTGCCGTTCATGTGCTGATATACACATATATACAGGTACCCAGATCAGTGTCAGACACCTCACCCTCCCGAGGTGGCACCAGTATCATCTTTACCTTCCCCATCCCTTTGAGGCACCCAGCGCCGACTCCTGCCGCATCCTGCAACCTGTGAGGCAGAAACCGATAAGCAGACACAACGCGTTCACCACCACATTAAACCCATCTTACATTTCTGCTGATAAGGAAATGCCTTTTTTCTCCCCTCTTCAAACAACTTCCAAGCTGAAAGCATCCCCTTGTTTGACTTGCCTGATATTTCGCTGGCTTCCCTGCGGGCAACTCGTACCTTACACCTTTGATGTGGAGCGGTGGGCTCAGTTTCCAAAGGGGACTGTTACTGTTTCAGGTGCCTCGTTCTCTTCGACAGCTCAATCATTTCCTAGCTGCCACAAAGGCGCCCTGCTGAGCTGGGGTTTTAACAAGGTTTTTACTGGGCTGTAAACCCAGGCGCCTTATCCCCCACCCAAGCTCCTCTCAGCCGCCTGAAACCATCGAACGCAGCCTAGAAAACACATCTGATGGAAAGCTCTTTGAAGAAACCCCATAAATCACTCAGGTTCTGCACATTGCTTTTAGCTGTGCTGCCCCTTCAGTTTCACATTCCCACCCCCCAAGTCGAGAAGGGGTTCTTCTCGTTTTAAATCACTTCCTTCGAGTCCTGTATTTGGAACACACCATTTCGCAAGTTCTGCAGCATAACCACTATTTAATTAAACTATTTTTGCACTATTGCCACTTCACTGGAAAAAGAACAAATGCGAAAGTAAACCCACATTCCTATTGGATGCATGAGAAGGCCACATCCTGCTGGAGGTTTTAAAAGCAGTTTTCCTCATTTTTCCATGCAGCAATATCTCCCACTCCTCTGCTGCATGGCTGTACTCAAATCCTGCAGCCATTTCCACTGCCTCCTTAAGCTTTCCATTCTCCTCATCTGGTTTTCATTTCAAAGTTCAAATCCAATTGCCTAAGGAGCCCTGGGAGTCCTTGGGGATACATCAGTTTGTCTGGACAAGTCTTCACACCCACTCTGGCAGTTCACAGAGAGCTTTGCACTCGCGTCCAGCTCTGCCTTGGCTCCTACATTGGGTGCCGGCTCTGAATGAAGCCTTTGCAGCTTCTTGTCAGATTGATTGAAGCCAGTTTCCCCACAGCTTAAAAGGGGCTGCAAGGGTCAGTACTGTGAGCACCTCACAAATGAGCCCTCTTACAGGTGCCGTCCAAACTCACTGCGGCTGCTCCAGACACTCACCACGAAGGATGACGCACACCAACACCTTTCCAAGAAGTTGTTAGCTACGACTTCAGAGCTTTCCAAATCCTCAAGTCCCGGCTATGTCCAGGCTTGGTGTCCTGCTTCTTGCTCACCTGGGTGCATCTGCCATTTGCTCTGGTAGTTACTTCCTTTGGAAACAACCTCTTTCCGTCTATCTTTCTGACCTTTACCACTCAGTCAAGCAGGCTTTTACATTTAGAAGTAGTTTATTTTGGGGCCTGATGCCCTCTGCATGCTCTGCATAGGAAAAAGAAGTTGCAGTAACTTGCATTTCCCCTGAACTCAGTCTGACGCTAATAGCTGGTTTTAATCATTATTCCAGGCTTTCTTTAGCTACCGTTTGACCCCCAAAAGTCACGGGATGAAGTTTTGTCAAGGCTCTGTTCCCAATTGTTGTTCTTCGGTTTCATTTTCCCCACTTTATAGCACAACACACTCCTGCCTCTCGCAAACATCCAGACAAACTGCTTCACCAAAGAGCCTGCCTTTTGAGTGTTGCTTCTATTTTGGGGTGATGGATGAGGCTCTAAAACACAGCTCAGTAAGTCTTGTAGGACAGTGGATCGAGACAAACCCAGAATCTGCATTTCCACTAACTTGTGATTCACATATTCCCCTTCTCTCCAGTTCTAAAAGAAAGCAGTCCGTCAGGTTCTCCTAAGCTGTGGAAATCAACACGTGAGATGTAGCGTTCCCTTAGCCATCCAAAAGAAATATGCCTGGCGCAGGATCTTCTGCTGGACCTTCCCCTGCTTTCTAGAAACAGGGATACGGTGAATTTGCACACAGAAGTCACCACTGAGCAGAAGGACATGCCTGAAGAGTTAATGCTTCAACAAAGAGCGAGAAAAAGCAGAAAACCTCTTAAAGATTCCCACTACCTTTCATTTTCTTGACATCCGCATGTGCCGGACATCACCACCCAGCAGCGCTGTGGCATTCCTGTTACCTTGATAGTGTTGCCTTCCTATTGCAGGGTAGTAGTGTTGCTCCCAAATATACCTTCCTGCCTTCTGTTGCATGGAATCTGCTATTGTCCAGAGAATAGAAATACCTGGAAACTGCCCCAAGATCCGTGACAGTTCGAAGGCAGTGCTGTGTGTAGCTCAGGGAAGTCAAAACCTTCCGAGTTCTCACTCTGAAGCAGCTAGCTTGTCAGAAAACAACATACAAAATGAACATTCCCCATGGAGAATTTCCCCTTCAGGTGCCCTCACAGCGCAGAGAGGAGAAGCAACCTGGTGTTTGGTGGAAGGACACAGAAAGTCTTTCTCCCTCTCTTGGAATCCATCTCACCAACTACAAAACGAGCTTTCTGACACACGTCTACATGAAAGGAAGAACAGACTAAGCATCATTTCTAGCTGTTTGTTTCTGATACCAACTCAGAATCTGAGCTCCCTTTCCACATTCACTTTAAAGCAACCACAATAGAGTAACAGCCTCTGATTCCAGCATCACCACCCATCTTCCCTACCCACAAGAGGTCACTGCTGTTCCAGGCAGTAATCCTTTTCCCAGTCATCATTGTCCCGATCTTAACAAGCGCTTCTCTGCCATATCTCTGATGAAGGCAGACGGCTCTAACACCAGCAGACGTACCTTGGTCACCTTTACCCATATCTGCATCATGCTCATAGCTCAGGCAGTAGTTTCAAGTAGGAGCCTGGAAAGAAACTTCATTGCACCCGTAAAAAAAGTGTGTGCTGACATAACCAGAAGATACTCAAAGAATCAGCCATTAGATGCTGAGTTTGGGCAAAACCCCTTTAACGGTTTAGTTTCCACGTCACCGTGCAGTTCCTCTCAAGGAAGTCAGTACAACTGTTTCTTGCACTCACTAGCTTCTCAGGCCTCAGCCTGGGAGCAATAAGACATCCAACTCCTACCCTTCTCAGAGGAATGCAAAGTTGAATGCATTGTGCATATCCTTCCACTGACACAGGTGTTCTGCATGGCCCAGCCAGTGGCAAGGCACTATGTATATGTGAGAACATCTACCCAGTAGTTAACAAACCTGATTCTCTGGGGACATAAGCCTGACTGTGGCACTGTAACACGATAAAAGCAGCCACCCAAAAGCTCTACCAAGACCATTTTCCTAAGTTATCACCTGATCCTTAGGTTCACTGCGTCAGCTGAAGGGAAGCCAGGGAAACGTGGTTAAGGGAAGGCTTTGAGCGAGGCCACAATCCTCATGTTTGTCCTTTGTTGTGTTTCCAGCATGTGACAGAAAGAAAAAAAAAGAGAAACCCTACATTTCTAGCAGTCCTGGCACAGATTAAGGGCCTAATGCTTTGACTTTATTAACCCCATCCATTCCGGTTTGGTTAGACACTAATAAGACAGCTTCCAATAGAGCATTACTGAAAGACACATAGGGCTGCTCAAGAAGCTCTGAAGTGACCACTGACAGCCTTCCCAGCAGCTGCCCCTCCAAACAACAGCAACTTCAGCAAGATGTAGAAGAATCAATCAAGGCAAAACCCACAAGGAAACACATGTATCTACTAAGAACACTGAGCAACAGGGCAGTTACTTAAGTAGGGGAAAACACCAGAGCAACTCTCATGTGGCTTTTCTTCTCGGAAACAGTGCTTTCAGCTTTGAAAGGTTTCATTTGGCAAGCACTGGGGTCAAGGCAGCTCTGTTAACACACACAACTATGCGCTATCAAGCTGACAAGGAGCAATCTGACATTCACATGCAAAGTGATGCTGGAAGTTTGGCACAGTGGGGGGCCACATTACAGACAGAACAGACTTTCTGAGGCAAAATTGCAATACATGTAGGGGTACATAGAGATAATACAGTAATTTGGAGCTGTAAAGATACTCACTGGCTCTTTCCCTGACTCTTCTTGTGTGGAAAATAACAAACACAAATGCGATAAAAGCTGACATTGGTAAAGTACTACTGAGGCTGCCTCATGCTAACTCAAAATAAGCACTGTAACTGCATTCATCCCGAGTCCTCTTGAATCACCATATGCTGCATGAATTCCATTTTGTCTTGATTACACAAGACCAAATACAGTGCTTTTCTCTGATGCTGCTACTTCGATATTAATCCCCACCATTCTGCTTCCCATCCCTCAGCTGTTCAAGAGTAACATGAAAGAATGCCCTCCAAGGCAGGTAGGTCTGCTTCAGCATCCAAGTACTAACTTTGGCATGTTAATGCTACTCCAACCTGGCTCGTGATTCTTTAGAGGCTGAAATACTCAGACCCCTGCTCTTCGTTAACCAGGCCAACATGACAGGCAACTCTGAGAGTAACAAATATACAGCTCTTGGCAGGCTCAGCATTGGGATAGAAGGGTAGCCCAGAGGCAAGCATAACTGTGAAAACCCCTGGATCAAGATACTGCTGGGGTTTATGCCACCTTTCATGCTCCATCCCCAGTACACTAGAACCAGAACAGAGTGCGTGTACACAACTGCTGAAACAGGACACACATCACTACTGCAGAGCCCTACACTGGATCTGCTGAACAAGCCCAATGGCTTTTCTTTGTGCAACTAGAGATGCTTACTCATTTTAAGCACTTTTCCATCAGCATGAAGAATGTGCAGTCAGGCTGCAGAGATCACACAAGAATTCAAGCCAACAAGCCTCAAAAAAGCCCTGAGCAATGAGGATTTTTCTGCAGGCTGGATGCAATTAGTGACACTGCTGGAATCAAGCCAGCACAATGAATGGATTGAAGCAGGCACCAAGTGTTGGGATAGCTTTTCATTTCATATTTAAATTAGGGGATTGATATGGGCTATTCCTTCGTGCTGGGGCTGCATAGAGAAAAATAAAGGCATTAATGTTGCACATTTGCAATGAAACAGAGTATGCCCGGAACAAATATAGTATATTTAAGACCTTGTCTTAAGGTCACCCAGCTCAGATTCAAGTATGGAGCAGTGGTGCTTTGGGAAAGGGCACTTGCACAGCATACAGAGACATGCTGTAGTGATCTTTGTGGCAATCCTTCAGTGCTATTTTTTAGCCACTCATTACCCATAATGAAAGTGTGTGGACTGCATGTCTTATATTGAGTAGTAGGAAAATAGACCAAATAATAGGATTTTTGGAGTGTAGATTTTACTGTAAATTGCATTGGAGGTATACACTGTACTCTGCAACAGAAAGGTCTGCCTAGAGCCTGTGATTTTAATGGAGATAAGACTGGAATATAAAATCTAATAAGGAGGCCCTCAAGTAGGAAAAGTCATGAAGCATGTCAGCTCCCCTGGTTACCGAGCTAGGAGCACCACTGAAGTTATTTCACACGAGTTATTTGAAACAGATCAAGTGCAAAGCAGCAAAGACACAATTCAGCTAAAGGGAAAGGGTGAAACAGAGCCTGGGTGACTCTTCCTTTCATTCAGATAAGGACACTCAACACCTACAGTCCAGAATGCAAATATGACCCTGAAAATGGGTTGTAAAGCACCATATCATACTCCTCACTCTCCTCCTTTGATGGCAGACATGAAATATTTGTGATTAACAGCTTACAGATTAACTCTCTGTGTGTTAGTGCTGATTGCTCAGGTCTCAGCAGAGTGGTGCACAGCCACTGCCGTCCATCCAGATAAGGGTTCAGCCACAGCCACACTCCCAACACAGAATTCCAAAATGCCACTTGGTATTCAGCAACACTCTCTGCATCGTGCTTCTTGCCCAGGTAGCAAAGAGTACATTTAACAGAATCATTTGAAATACAGTGCCCACATAGTTACAGAAGCTGACTGGATGGCTGCTCCCTACTGCCATCCTGGTTTAAACACTACCGCAAGGCTATGTACAGGAAACTTGAAGAGCAGAACATTATCTTATAACCTGGAATTCAAACTCACTATTAACACAGGTGAAGTTGCTCAGCAATCACATGCAAAGTGAGACAGGTCAAGCCCCACGTGTTTGTCATCCCAACCACATTCCTGTCATTGCATCAGTTCCATTCAGCCAACACCCAGCTCAGGCTCCAGTACGGAGCAGTGGCACTTTGGGAAAGGGCATTTACACAGAGTACAAAGAGGAACTGAAGCAATCTTCCAATTGTATTTTTTTATTGCAAAATACAATTGTGTTTTGTTGTTACCTATAACAACACACTGTGTCTCTCCTCAAAAAGCTTAGAACTGATGGTCATCGTTGGCTCCATAGAGAGGACAAAACCTGAAAGTAAAAAGCCATAGAATAGTAGTGTTTTATCAGGAAATCTGATGTACGAGCTCCAAATATCTGCTCTATAACAAACACTCTGTAAAGGCAGAGATGAAGTTTCAGAAGATTGGCACCAGAAGGATGCTGTGCTCCCTTCTGGCCATCCATTACCTTCCGAGTACAGACAGTTCATTAAGTTTAACAACTCCCTGTAACTGGTGCAATTATGTTCATGTCTGGGGAAAAAGAAAAGGCATAGAGAAATGTGGCAACCAGAGCCATAGCTAGCTTTGTTAAGAGCTGGATTATGACCCTGGATTATGACACCCAGCTCACGCCAAGTCAGCGACGGCAATAGATTAAAAAACAGAAGCAACTTGGTTTGATCAAAATTAATGGAAGCTCTTGTCCTCTGTGTGAGTATTGGAAAATCAAACTAGATTTAGGCAAGGACTTTCCTTCTCCCAAGGTTGGGGCGATTTGTCCCCATATTGTGGATTTGTCCTTTCTAGAAATACCTCTTGTTTAGGAGGGCCCCCTCTAAGCCAGACAAGGTAAGAAGTCTCATTGCATAATTAAAATCTAACTCTTTCCCAGAAATTCAGCTAAGTTTTTGGGCATCTGTCTCCATGTATTTGCAATGTTTAGCAGCTGACCTGCACCCAAGAGAAACAGTGACTACAGGTGAGTTGCTCCCATCCCAAGTTCAAAGCCAGGTTAGCTTGTCATTACCAGCCAGAACTGGGCTTGGATGAATTCTTCCTATAAGCAGGCCCTTCTCCCAATACCTAGTGTTGCATTTCTGCAGTGTTACTACACAACAGCCATTTTACTCTCAGAAAGACGCATGTGGGAAGGACAAAGAAAGAGCAAAGCAACTTGCAACACATTTGTCTTTTTCTTCATCTCATCTCCGATGCGGTGACCACATCATCAAGCATCCTGTGGCATTTCTCACATTAGCCCTCTGCTCCAGCAGACACTTAGGCTCCAGTGCAACACAGGGCAGCATCCCAACCTGGATCCCCATCCACCTCTCAAGCCAGGGAGATGAGGCAGGCCCAACAATGTGTAGCACTTCTAGGGCAGTATACTTGCTGATTGCTTCCTTAACTATTGTTCACAACAACCAGCTAAGACACTGCCAAAGAAACACTCACAGCTGGCATCACACATGGAGGGAAGTTAAGGCAGGTTGGCTGAGCTCCTCCTCTCCTCTCCTTCACAGAAGACAAGAGCCTGGGGACAAAGAAAAGGTTGAAGAAGCATTTGCAGCAGCACGAAAGAAAACCGCTTTCAAGGGAGAAGAGGCTTCAACATAAACTGTCAGTCACCCTCTTCCTCACCCCCAGACTGGGTAAGGCCAATCTTGGGTGAGAATGAGTGATTAGGTCATGTGTACGATATGTTAGACAGAAAGAGAGCTCACCGGGAACTCAACCATCTGCAAAATAAATGAAGAAGGGACTAACACTTACTTGTACTAAAGCCATTTGACTTTCCTATTAGACATGTGGAACAGCCTGAGACACACAGATAGGGTGTTATCTAGCATTCCTGCAATCCTCAGTTCCTGGAAACACATGAACATGTGAAAAGACAACCTTCAGGGCAAAGCAATTCCTTCACTCTTGCATCATAGCCTCAAAAGCAGGTTATTACTCACAGGCTTCTTGTGCAACACTGGAGCATACAGGTAAAACATGCTGCATGACTGGCTTTTGGCAGCCTCTAATTTCTTCCAGTGATCCACTGGCAACACTACATCTGTATATTCGGAGACATTTAGGCTTTCTATTCCCCCTCCTAACGCACCAGGTTACAAATTCCACAAACTCAGGAGTTTGGTTTGTGCTTGGATAGAAAGACAGAGAGAGGTGAAATCCTCCGTTCTTGCTCTCAGTTTTGCTCTCAGTTTTGCTCACAGTGAAACTGTATTTCATAGTCCAAGTTACCAGAAACCTGCTCTCCTGCAAAGAAAGGCATGAGGACCCACTAAAAGGCACAACTTGGAAACACTTGGAATCAAAAAGCAGATGTTACAACCCCAAACTCCTGGCTGCCACTAAGTCTCCAGAATGGCCAGCATTTGGGAGCATATGCGTTTTTGAAAAGGAGCACAGTAAACCAAGACAAAACTGATGGGTTTATTGCAAGAGATAAAAGTTCAGTGGCTTCTATTGTACAGGGGGTAGTGCAACGCTCAGGCCCTTCTACATAAATATCAAAAGAGACTGACAAAGGTGAAATAATGTGCTGTAACTACACGCCAATCAAGCCAGTACAACAGAGAACGCTAATACCCACCAGGCACTGTGCTAACAGAACATGGGCTCCATTCCCTGTGTTCCAGGAGTCAGTGCTGATTAATTAACAAATCACTTCTTGAGTGTAACCTCTTCAACCTGAGGAAAAAAGCAAACAGTTCCAAACCATCAAAATCAAGACCTGACAACAGCTCCCACCTTCCTGCCCTGAAAACCTGTCCCACTGTGGAACTGCCTGTCTCGGTTAAACAATGACCTAATCATCCCTCCAACATTTCCCATCAGGATCAGAACAAAGCAGACTATCTCAAAGGCAATTAACAGGTCAGGGACAAGCACAGCTATAGGAGAGCAAAACAATCTGGTACAGAAGAGGAAGATACTGCTTCATCTTTCATTCTCCTCTGAGGATGTAGGAGACTGCAGAATTGCTGTTTTGGGAACTCAAAACCTCTTCTCTGAGCTAGTAAAAATCAAGCGTGTCAGGGCCAGGGAAAAGACGTTTTGGGGAATAACCTTGTATCCATGCAGCAGGATAATAATCCTGCTTTTCATTCTTCAAATCCTTTTAGCTCCCCTCTTCCTTGATACCTGAAAGAATTCCTGGTGCTTTAGAAAAGAAGGAAACAACTCATCCAGCTGAAGCTGTTCAACAGCTTGGGAGATCATAGAGCAGCAAATCCACCCTTGTGTTCAAGCCTTACAGGAAGGGCAGCCCCAAAAAACATGTGCCCAACACCCAAAGCAGACAAGGTGCAGCACATCACTATAGTACTGCTCAGCTGGTCCAAACAAATCTATTCAAGCTTTCAGCTGCAAGGAGCCAGCATCTTAGATGCTAATGTATGTCTCAGATATAACCCATTGAGTCCTGCTCCTGGCAGCCAAATATCTCAATAAATCTAGACAATATCTATTAAATTAGTGCAGCTCGTGATGGTTTTCTATGGTACAATCCAAGACATCAGATGAATGGGGCTGCTGTGCTAGGCACAGTATAGTGATATAGTAGAACAATGCATCGCTGTACCCCTCAAGAGCTTATTCTGCATTAACATTGACATCTGTGTCGCACAAGACATCAGTCTGTCTCCCAAGTCACTGCAGAGTCATCTTAGAAAGCCCCCATCTTTCCTTAATATGGGCAAAAATCTTCATGGTGTTAAGTATAAATGAAACCTCATCACAAGGAGGTGTATAGGAGCATCTTTCCCCACTCTTCCTTTTGATGTACCAGCGGAGAACATAGAAGGCTACAACTCTAAGTTTTTAATTACATGAGTCTGGTATAATACACATGAGTATTTTTTCTCAGATATGAAGCCCATAAGTGTCCTCCACAGGTGGAAATGGGATTTACCATCATGTGGAGGCCAAACGTTCTGGCAATCAGGCAAGGATCCTTCAAGTTTGAAAGCTAAGCAGCAAAAGCTAAGGGAGAGAAAGGCATTCCCTCTGCAGAGACCTAGAATCGTTTAACTGATTTCTCACAGCTGTGGCTGCAGAGAAAGCAAGTATTTGCAATGCAGTAGACAGTTATCCAGCTCTTGAGATGGCTCTCATTTCAAGGCAGTCAGAAGCTGTATTTCTAGGGATGTCCAACTTGGGAACAGCTCTGAAGTCTTACAGGGAAACCAACAGTTTAGCTAGTTTAGAGTTACAAGAGACCACTGCAAAGGTGCTGGCCAATAAGCTATTGCTCGTGTCAGCAGCTTGTCTAACAGCAAATCCTTTTCCCCTCCAAGTTCAATCACCTGATAAATTTACTATGATTGGGCATTTATGAAAAGCATCCTGCATTAGGGAACTCAGACAAAATCCATCAATGACACCACCGTGTGTATTAGCATCCCGGAGTAAAGGCCAGAGGTGCCACTTGAAGTTTACGTGGTTGTGCATGTGTAGTTGAATTTGCCAGTTAAAGGCTCAGAGTTTGCCCCGGAAAGGCAATTTTCCCTGTAGAGAAAAGCTAACACATGACCTGTTTCACTTCACACTGGTTGTTGGGGTGCTTTTCCTGGAAAGATGTGACCCAGTCCGCACAAAGCACACCAACTCACATCGATCCTGGGTTGCTGTAGTGGCTAGGTGCAGATTTGTGCTTTATCTGTGTGGGTGACAAAGCAGCAGGAATAAATTGCTTGGCGAATCAATCATGTAACAGTACAAGGAATTAGCCTATAGAGAGATCGCTACTATAAAACAAGCAAGCTGATGGGTGTGGAAGGTGGAAATACTCTCCTGTTACAGAAATACTGCATTCCAAGAAAGGTAAGAAGTCTTGCCAGGTGAGATCTGCAGCAGTCCTTTTGTCATCACTAAAATATGTGACACCATAAGCTTCATTTAATTAAGCACATTGATTTCAAGTTCATTCCCTGCATTGTGTCATCCTCCTATTGGCAGCAAGGGGAGTTTTAAGCTGTGACTGACCTAGTAACAGAAGAATTACACAGTTTCTCTAAAGATTTGAAAGCCTGAAGCAAACAGATTCTCTGTTACTGGAAGCTTCAAATACTTCTTGTTTTAAGGCAAAACCCACCGAATTTTCATCTGTGAGATTTGGGGGTGAAACTCAGCAACAGGAGAAAGCTTGAATAAAAGAGGTGAAATGACAGTTTGAAGCTTCAGAAGGACTTAGGTTGAAGGAGATTCCTGGATATCGGCTAGTTCAGCACCTATTTTAAACAAGGCTAACTTCAGAACTAGATCAGGATGCTCAGTGTCTTTTACACAGGTTCTTTTAATCAACCTTGCCTATTTCTAAACCATGGAATTAAAAGTAATGTCAAACCGAGTCTATTACACTTACCAGGATGAGCAGGCATCCCCGCGTAAAATCATCTTAAAGCCACTAGTGGTGGCTGCTGAGCAAGGACAAATTCTCCCCTTTCTCCCAAAGGAAGTGGGGTCTTTCCTATCATGAGCTTCAAGGCAGGA
Source organism: Brotogeris chrysoptera (assembly GCA_030323915.1). Taxonomy (NCBI): domain Eukaryota; kingdom Metazoa; phylum Chordata; class Aves; order Psittaciformes; family Psittacidae; genus Brotogeris; species Brotogeris chrysoptera. The sequence goes on along the minus strand of JARCZZ010001211.1, from coordinate 54,870 downwards.
GAGGAAGTGTCTTGCTTCTCCAAATCCAGTCAGTTTTCCTGACTTGAAACTTCAGGGACAGCTTTCCATTTTTAAGATAATACATTTGATTAATACTGACTTGGATTTGGTACAAGTCCTATGATACGCAGATCCTGAATTTTGGGTTAGTATCTCCAGAAATTTTCAGACTAGGGCTGTACTACTCCATTACCCCATCTTCTACTGCAATTCCTGTGATATGCTACCAAGTCAACCAGAAAATGGTTCTCAGCTACAACTCTTGAAGTTGCTTATTAAGCAGTATCACGCTTGTCCTGTCACTTTCTCCTCCAAACTGCCTGTAACATCCTAATTCCCCAAACACTGGACGCAAGCTGCTCAACAACTCCAGTTTGCCTTTTACTTAATCACACAGCAGAAACTTCCCTTATGAGATGTACAGACATGACCCCAGATAGCAAAGATATTTACCAGTGTCTTCCAGTAGCGTAGTAGGAGATGTTCCAGCTGGCAGTGGTACCCGAAGTCCATCTGAGCTCCCAGGTGACCCCGGCTTTCTGCTGCTGGGTTCGATACAGCTCAAGCAAGATGAGGACAGGCTCCAGAGCGTGTAGACACCTGCTTCATCGTTCAGACTCTGCAAACTCAGCCAGTTCCTGCTTTCTTGATAGAGCTGCGACTCCACCCCGCTCCCTGCCACCACTCCTGCAGGCCAACCTCGCAGCTAATAAGGAAATGGGACAATACCTTTGCAGTGAGTCACAGGCTGTCTAAACCGGGCAGAGCTAAGAGAATAGACAGAGCGAGCAACTCCTTTCTGTAAAACACAGCAAGACAGGCAGAAATCATGCAAGACAAGTGATAGAATGACGGGGGGAAAGATAGAGTCCTAGTCAGCACATCTACCTGTAGGACACCTAACTAGTGATTTCCAGCTCCTCACTCAGCTCAGAGGGACACTGCCATGTGGGTGACAGGCTATCTTCACCTTGCAGGTGACAAGTGAAATGGCAGCAGTTTTGTAGCCCTGGGATCATGTTGCAGACAGAAGCCAGATGCTCTCACAGTGGCTTTTTTTTTTTCCACAAGCTTCTCTGCACTCAGAAGCACAAAGGCCCTCGGATATAACAAGGAAAATTCAGGAAGGAGATCAGGTTATTCCATGACTGAGACCGGCAGGGCAGCTATGTCTGTCACTCATCCACTCCACAAAATACACATATGTTCCCTAAACATGGCACAGTTAAGGATACTATGAGGAAAATCTACAGCAACTGTCTCCTCCCATTCCTCAAAAGGCATCATATTTAAAATCTACCACATCTCCCCCAACTGAATCTTTGTTTGGGATCTCACTGGGCATGGCTAACATTGCTGGCTTAAGCAATACTAAATCTCACATCAAACCAAGATAAAGCCATGGAATTAATACACACATCACTTACTGTATTTCTCCACATGCTGTGCAGTAAGAGATGTGCACACACAGTACAGCAGACGTATGCCTTCTTCCACAGCAGAGCTAAGGAATTAATTCTTTGCCAAATCCAGTGCAACTACTTCCTTTCTTTCAGACGTCATTTTTCTTTTTGCACGAAGACAAGCAAAAAGCCCTTTGCTCTCCCCAGTCTAGTAAATTCTATTCTTCCCCTTGTAACAACACTGTTTAACACAGCTTTCATTATCTATTTTTCCCCTCTTCTCTCCCAAATCAGAATAGAGAGGTCCAGCAGCAACATCTGAACATTGACTGCAAGCTCTTTAAAGCAGTCCAGTCCCAGTGGCCAGAAACACACCTAGACCTTGTGCAACCAAGACAGCAGATGAACTGTCACCTTTCACACCTTGAACTTAATGCATGTTATCCCTTCCCTTTACACAATTCCCTCCCTGTATCTTATCTCACTTAAATAAAACACACAGACTGAACCCAAAGGTTTAAGGAGAACAAAAATGTTCTGCTAATGCTGCTCTGTGGTCAGGTGTCAAATGCCATAAATATTGGCTCACCTCATATTGCCTCTTAGAGATGATCTTAAAGGAGTTGTGATTTTGGAGCTTACACCAACAGTTCACAGTTCTACCAGCAGCTTCACACTTCCACCAGCGGCTGAGCTAGCTACTCCATGTACATAAGCGTTACTTATTTGTAGTGTAGACATGCCACAGCCATTACTTTCCAGCAGTGAGCTGTGCAAAGCAGTAAAGCACAGCGGGTAGCCCCATCCAAGGCTGCAAGGCTGCTGTAGCCCCTGGAAGCAAGGTTACCCCTTTTCCTTGCTGCCTCCACACTGCAGCAGTCAGAATAAGCTCAGAACACGAGGCTGTTCAGGGCTTCTGCTGATTCAGTGCCTTGGGAGAGGCCTGGGCAGAGTCCAGTGCACTGCAGATTTCAGATAACTGGAAGCCACACGTAAGCACCCATGAGTCATTAACCAAGCAGTGCGCAAGCATTAGCCATAGATCATAAACCCAGAGGCACAGCTGTCAGGAGCCCCATGTATACTCTAGTATCTCAGTCTAAAAACCCAAAAGCCTGTGGTTATAGCCTAGGTGGGCCTGGGAAAGACAAGTTTGTCCAACCCAAGAAGTTCCTGACCCTCGGTTTAGTCTGCTTGGACAGAGAGGACGCTGCTGGTTCATAGCAGAGATGTTACTGTCATAGCAGTTCTGTCCTTGCTCGTTTGTTAAGCTCAGGCTCCTCCTGTAACAGGACTTTGAAAGGAAAGAGGCATGTCCTTTATAGAAAGGTTCTATAAAGATCCCTCATTCAAGGCCAGACCCACCCATTTGTACATCTTTGCCTCAAAGAAAGAGGCAAAGGGTCAGAACAGGGTCTGCTGCCTGAAGGTAATGAAACAGCTTCTCCCTTATCTGAGCTACAGTAGGGAAATGTACGTTTTGATGCCCACTACTGCTCAGTCAGTCACTCACCATAACCACCAGAGAACTTCACAAGAGTCCTATGCACCGCTGGCTGAAGTTGTCACCATCCTCTATACTGACAGATGCTCACCAAGCACCATAATAGCATGCAGGGAGGTTTGAAGATCAGGATTATTATCAGCATGTTATCTGGCCCTCTTATCTCCCCAAGGAGATGAGGTATACCCTGACACACTGAAACTGAAAATACATCAAACTGAAGGCTTCAATTTGAGTCCCACGGTTGTGTAAGCTCCTTCAGCTGAGTGCCTCTTTGGAAACAAAACAACGGCTCGTGTGTTATTAACTTCTCTCCGCCTGCAGTAAGAAGTGGTCTGTATCAGTTACTGAAGATTACTGGTGTTCTACCTTCAAAATACAAGGAAACAGACTTGCCTAGAAAACGGACTATCAGGCTTCACTGTATACTCCAAATGAGATCCCAGTCATACAAAGAGAACTGGTAAAGAGAAGTTCTCTCTATCCAGCTGTAGAGAACAAGTAGAAACAACCGTGGTTTATATGAAGGAGGATTCACATCTTTTCACAGCAAGAAAGCACTGATGTTATGTTTCTCATTTAAATGAAGCTACAGTATAAGTGAGTGCAAAGAAAAGAATTCTCCAAGTCTGTGCTAAAAAATCCTCTGGTTCCCCATGCTTTGAGATAAGGTGCATGCACTGAGGTGTCAATAGGCCAGGACAGAAAAAAAAGCTTTCTTATCACTATTGGCATGAAATCTGCTATAGTATCGCTTCTGTTGCAAGCTTGTCCATCCTCCATGATACAGGACAGACTGAAACAGAGCGAAGTATTCATGCTTTCAGAGGAGCTTTTCTTTTCCTGCCCTGATCAAGCTTCCTCCCTAAGGCTTATCCATAGCCTTATCTAGATAAAAAGGCTGAAAAAAACTGTCTAAGTGAGAAGTTGGAACCCGATGATCTTAAGGTCCTTTCCAATCCTCACTATTCTATCATTCTATGAAACCCACAGAACTAGTTTTCAAGAATCTCAACCTGGAGTCAAAGGGATGAAGCAACAAGCATCCCTAGCATTACTGCACCAAATTCAGTGATGCTGCTCAAGCAGTGACTTTATCCTCATGTTACTGCTCTAATATCACTCACCCCCATACACATATTTTGTGTGTATGTGCCTCAACTTTCTGGAGCTATTTAAAATAGGTCAATTTACTTTCTCTTGGGGGACAAAATACAGCGTGAAGTGACAAGACAGAAGCATGGTCGCCAGAACTGCCTCTACTCACATCCTTGGGTCAGGTACAGAGGGCAGCAAGTAGGGAAGAAAAAAAGGAACTTCATTTCAGGATCTTTTGCCCCTCTTACCCTGCTTGGAATTTAGGCTGAGCAGGTCATTTCACAGAGCCCTGCGCCAACAGTTTCACTGTGCTCACGGCTTTGTTGCAGTCATTAGGCCTGAAGCAGAGTCCTAGATGCAAGCTCATCCACAAGATGTTACTCTATTAAACGACAAGTTCTCCAAAGACTAGAAAAGCTGCAGTCTGACCAATATGTACACTGAATCATCAGTGTTAAAAGGTTAAGGCCCAATCTGAAACTCCCTGCAGCAACCTGCAGATGTAAACACATGAGCAACTATAACTCCTTGCTGGAATGATGCACTGTTAGCATCACTGATTGCCAATACCACCAATGGTAGGAGAAAAGTAGTCGCTAGAAGAGAATGGCATTCATCATAACCAAATGTTACAGGTTCACTTTCAAGTCCTGCTTAGCTCTGGTCTACAAAACAAAGCAGAAGAGGTCCCCACAGCGCTTAATTATGAAGCCAATAGCAATCAACCAAACTCTCCCTCAGAAGGTGGAAACACTGAAACACGTTGGCACATGAACAGCTAATAAAATACCAAACCAGACTGCACAGAGGAGAGGTAGGTTGCTTGCAAGTGAATACATTTCATATCAGAGATGTAAGTACAGATGGGCCTCTCTTCAAAATAGACAAAACCTTCACATCCACTGACCCCATCTACTCTGCTGAGATGGCCCTGAAATGATGCCAAACCCTGAGCTCAAATCTGCGCTGGTGCAGGTAATTAGCTCCAACAGACTGGTCCTTACCTCGGATCTCAAGTGACTCCTGGTGTCTTCTTCAGTTCTAAACTGAGCCAGCCCTTTGTAAGCAATGGAAAGGCCATGTCCTAAAGTGATATCACAGTTGCATAGATAATGCCACTGACAGTTTGCACAGACACCTGAAGCCTCATGGCAAGCGAGTGATGCACGGACAGCCGGATACAGGTAATGCCAAACTTCACTTTGTCACTGCGCAGGAAGCCTGAGCAGGGGCAGTGGGGAGCAAAGCCAAGCACAGCATAACAGCTTTCTTTCCCCAGGTGATAGCAGCATCTGAGCTATATTATTTGTTACAAAATGAACGCAGAGGCAACGTGTTGAGCCAGGTAACAACACTGGAAATAGGATGGAGAGGATAGCGTGTGCCAAGTGTAGCAGGAGAAGGGAACAGCTGCCAGCTCCTTGAAAAGAGCAAGGAATTAAGCATTTAGCTTCCATGTTCCTCTATGTAAATGCTAGACATGACAATGAATCACAGAGCGGCTAATACCACATCAATTCAGCTACCTTGTCTCCTGGACATAGAAGCTAACTCATCAGAACCTCTTGCAGCTTGCTAGATTCAAGCTACTAAGTAGCATCCTCAGCCTCCCCTGTGCAGCTACAGCGTGTTCAGATGGTGTGAGCTCTTTTAGCCACTGCTTTTTTGGGCACTATCACTTTCTGGGATCCCTCAAAACCTGGACTCCGTTATCCCCATCTCCAAAGGGCACTTATGTGTGAAGGGCTTGAAGGAAGGGGGCTGCGGAAGAGGGAAAAAAGAAAGAAAGAAAGAAAAGGAACAGTAAACCACCCTTTACATGGCAGAGTGGCAAAGGCAGCTACTGTAATTCTCCTACATGACTTCCAAGACCTCTGAAAGCTCACATATCTGTACAGGTTTGTGCAGACCACTACCACCTTCCACAGCCCCACTCAGCCACAACCAGGCTCTGCAGAAAAGCTGGCAGTGTCTAACACAGGCAAACACCCACGGCACGCCTGCAGGCACAAGCACAGACACACACAGACTGCTCTTACCTGCATAGACAGAAGGGCTCAGGTTCAACAGACTGCTGCTGGGGTCTCTCGAGGAGGTCTCATCAGCAAAGCAGCTGCAAACTGCAGAGGCAGATCCTCTTTGATCCACTCCGATCCCTGGGATCGCAGAGACAAAGGCAGGCTCAGGCCTGAACAAGTCCAGACAAGCCCTTAAGCAAGCCTCTTCCTGAGTTACGAGAGCAGCCAGCCCTCTGGGTGTCAGAGCTGGGTACCACAGACACCTCCCGGCCTGCAGCGGACACAGAGAGGTCGGCGCTCACCCATTAAAGGCAATACAGGACCTAAATTCTTCCAGTGCAGCATCGCTGATTTCAGTGAAACTGAAATACACTGAACAGGAGCTCTTCAGCACACTTGTGCCAGGGCTGAATTTAATCTGGTTCACGGAAAATAGCCCACATCAGGAAGAATGCAAGGTTTCTCCAGGATTCTTTCTGGCAGAGGAATGTAACCCACAACTTCACAATCACATCAGAGGCTCCCAATAACTGGAAAAAAGTGAACTGGCAACTGAGAGCTGTACTGCAGCAATAACACCAGATACCTATCAGTGCAGGACCCTGGATTTAAATACACACAGCAAACCCATCCATCGGGGTCTGGAGGCTTTCCTCCTGCCAACCCATGCAGCTCAAGTCCACCTACCACAAATATACCCCCCCCTTCCCCCCTCCCCAGCACTAATTGCATTACACATGGCAGAGATGCAGAGGGAGGATAAGGCACCTCCAGAGAAGCACTTATTGTGCACAGCTAATTAATAACAAGCCCTTCAGTGGCAGAACTGCAGTGATCTGCTGAGCATCCTTGTCCCCACTCACACAGTTTTTCCTTGCCTTTCTATCAGTGAGTGTTCACATTCACTTTGCTTACTAAAGTTACAGGGTGTCATGGGTCCAGCAGCCCACGACAGAGGGCCAGATTCAGACTTCAGTGCAGCGCAAGCTCGGTGTAACCCTGATGACATCCCGGGTGACTCCACTGTTACCTGCTCGAGGAGTCAAGTATTTAGCCCATTAAATCCACCCGTGATAACCTAAGAAAAGACCTACACAAATGAAGCCAATCTTGCAGAGTTGGGTTTCCTTTTTAAGCAGACTTACGTGCAGACCACCCAATTCTACAGCATTTCCAATCAACCATTAGCAGAGCCACTCTGAAGCTTACGGTGCCCACCAAGATCAGGCCAACTTACACTGAGGCTGTCCCCTGCTGCAGCAGCAAACGGCATTTCCTTCTCTGCTTTCCTCCAGGTCCCCTAGCTTCCCTGCCATGAGGTGAAGGTGCAGCTGGGGGAAGGAAAGGGGGTGAGGATACACAGTGTCAGTGAGTGGGGCACCTCCAACAGCTCCAAAACGTTCTTTTTCTTTCCTTTTTTTTTAACATGCATTTCCATAAATGTATTTAACAAATAAATTAACGTTATGCACAGACTGCCCTAAGCTTGTACCACAATGGGAGGAGCCCTTCACTCCTTTCTCCCACATCTTGCATGTGGGAAGGATGCAGAGTCCTCCTGGAAAGGAGCATTGAACAGTGCTAACAGCAACAGGCAGCAAAAAGGACCAGTTCCGCATTGCCTCCTACAACCCACCAGGGTTCTCCTAATGTCATGAGGCTGGGGTTTCCACCTTCCTCAAACTTTTAAGCCGACAGCTTCCAAACAAAATGGTGATAAAAAGCTCCAATACCCAAGTTCTGAACAGCCTTTCTTTTCCACATGAGACAGTGGAGAGCTCTCTGCAGCCCAGTATATCCCGTCATTTTCCCACCCAGCACCCTTCACAACCCGCACCTTGGAGCACACATTCAGAGTTGGATGCAGGAGCTGGCTGACTTGGTGCAAATAACAAATGAAATGTGTCTTTGAGTCTCTGCACCACAGTTTACACACGAAGCAAATGTAAAAGCGACTACATCCAAATACTGAAAGGAGGTACATAAGGTAGGTTCAACCCAGATGGCAAATTTTGTATCATCTCTAAGCTAACAGTTCCATGGTTTATATAAGAAATAACAAGAGATTACTTGCTGAGGTACCCACAAATGGGAACTGATTGTTTCCTTAACTTGGGAAGTGCTACTAACACCAGTTTTCACACAGCATCAAGTGTCCCCCAGCTAGAAAGAGTCACTGTTCTGTAATGGCTGGTTTTTATAGGCCTTCCAAACAGAGAAGGCAATAGCCAAGATACTTAATGAACTTCAGAAGAGTCACTGCATGAAATGTGCATATACATTGGTCACACCAGGCTGGTATACTGCACAAAGTCTAATAGCGCTCCAGAGATCAAGCAGGTCTACAGCCTCTTTCCAGAGAGAGATCTTTCATATTTCCATGGTGGAACTCCTACAGTTCTACACACATTCACCCTAGTGCCTGCCAACAATGGACAATAGACAATAGCACACAAGTGTAAGGGACTACAACCAGCCATTGGGCTAGCAAAGGGAAGGGATGGGCCAAAGCAGTCCCCCGGCACCCCAGTGAGAAAGCCTGCTACACAGGAGGAGAAATGGAGACAGTGACTCGGCTGTACTCTACCCACACAGACCTGGGTAAAAGAAAGCCCTTTGAACTGTGTGTTTCTGCTGAAGCTGGACTTGTTCCTATGTTTGCTGCTTCTCATAGATGCTTTCTTTTCTTCCCTATATATCGCAGGGCTTCTCTTTGGTCATGCTGTGGCCCTGAAGAGCAGGAAAGGCAAGAGGAAAACAAATGTGTCCCAAACATGTTCCTTTTTATGCCAATAACTAGAAAGATGAAAGGTGGCCTGAAGGTACAAGGTTGCATAGGGACAGCCTGGATTAATTTCTACTCTTGTGTGCATGAAATTACTTTTCCTCATTCATTCTAAGCTTTGAGATCCCCCCCATCCTCTTCAGGCCAGAGCAGCCTTGCAGGATGCAGCACTGCTGATGAGGGATGCTCCCCAGCACACAGGCTGCAGCACAAGAGGCTCCTGGGTGTGTACCTCTGGCTGTGTCAATCTCCACACACATTTACACTGCACATGGATTCCTTTGGGTTGGTATCACCACGGGTTAGGGCATGTCTGGAAGCTCCCTTCAAAAGCAGGATTTGGTGCCAAACCCTTGAGATTGGCCAAGCATGGGTGGGTATCAGTCTGAAAGGCCCCAGGCAGATTTGGTGGCTGCAAATACAGTCCTGTTCACTGCTGGACATGACCACCACTGGAATAAGCAGATTTTTGAGGCTCTTTATAGCTGAACAGGAAACTTAAGCTGAATGCCCTTCAATGCAGACATTTGGAAGCCAGAATCCAAGGCTTCCTACAGGCATGCTGGTGCCAGTTTCCTTTAAGGACTTGCATCCTACCTTTCCAGGGGCAACCACTGCTTTAACCTGCATGAGCTATCACCACCTCAAAATCATGGTCCCATCCACTAAAGGGACCCACTAAGAATGGGTTTCACTGATGAAAGCTCTCCAGAGCATGGAAACAGCAAGCAGCAGCTGAGCTACTCTTGCTGTCATTTCAGCTCAGCTTGCTCCCGGTGAGCATTTAGGGCTCTGCTGATGCTTGGGGAGCACTTGAACTGCTCTCACTGATATTGCCCTTATTGTTAAGTGAAGCTGCCTTCAGACATAACTTGATTACAGGGTAGGAAGCTCTTCCCATAGCGAAATGCTGGATGCTGCTGCTTGTTCTTTACAGCAGCAGAGGGAAGCAGAAGAGCCAGTGGCTAAAAGCCAACCCCAGAGGTTCAGTTTAAACTAAGCAGGGAAACTGCATCAGGGACCAAAACTCAGTACCTAGGCACACAGTGAGTTATTTTCTCTTCAAATCAAGGTGAATCTGGTGTTCTGGTTCAGAGCAGCAATCTAGCAGGCTAACTAAATGAATTATCACTGCTTAGACAACAGATTCCTTTAGTAGATCCCTTCTGTCCTCAAGCTGCGGGGAACTATGATCTGAATGTAAATTTACTTTAACTCACATTTTACCTTTACAGTTATCCCTAATCACAATATTATGCATTAGTTGAAGACTTGTATTGTGCACAGGCATTGGCAGTAGGTTTTAATGCCAGGTAAGAAAGAGAAATATATATGCACAGAAAAATTACCTGCTACCTGCACTGTCAGTGTGCTGATCCTCACCTGCAGACATCATGACACCAAGTTACAACTTTACCTACCAAGAGTAAAAGGGTATTCTCAGATACTGTGGAAGAAAACAGCAGCCTCAGTGCCTCCTGTAAGTTCCCAACTGTTCCCCATCAATTCCATCCATTTCCCCTCAATGATACCACTATGGAGGCAGATTCATGAGCACATATGCAAACTGTCAGTCACAAGTCACTGATATGTGACTTCTCTGCCCTCAAAAGACATCTTGTTAACATACAGATGGCAACATCCTTGGTAAGTAGGAAAAAACCCAGGCCTTCCCCAAAGTACATGTTTCAAGATCTCCTTTGCAAGGGCACCAAAGCAGAGGACTTTGTAGCTATCCATCTGTAAGGAGCAGAGCACCCACTTACCTGAACTGCAGCAAAGTGGCCTGTTAACAATGAACACAATACTGCATGTACAGCACCAGTTACTGTGTCGTACTTACTATACAAATACCTTGTGGCTACTCAACAGGCCCTTTTACTTTGCATCACCTCTAAAAAGAGGTGAAGTAAAATAGAACTGAAAGCCCAAAGTCTTCAGACAAACCTGACTAACCTCAATAACCTGTTTTACATCTCCCATTGCAGAAATACTTTGGTTAGCATCTAAGTTGGGAAACGAAGCAAGCGAATGTGGAAGGCATCCAACTGCAATGTCATATGTTTGAACAAGTTCCCTTAGCTAAGGCAATGCCATGCTCGAGCAGAACTGGATTAACTGTCCATGTGTACAAGCTAACAGCCTGTGTTAACAGGAGTTAATACAGCAAATACCAGCTCGCACTGAGGGAGTGTTAGCCTGAAATCAGCTGCTACATCTCCTACACCATACTCTAAGAGTACAAAGGCACATTTCACCTACCAACTCGAGATAGCATTACTGGGGTCTAACCATGTCATTACTCCACTCCTGCAGGTAGCTCAGCTGAAGTTTTTTCTTGCAGCAAGGGTGGCAAGGGCTGAAGACCAAAACCCATGAACCAGCTGGAACTTGAACATAAGCATAAGGGAAGTTCTCAGGCTGCTAGAGCAGCACAGGCTGTTGTGAGCTCACTGATGTGAAAACTCAGACACAGGTCTAGCTCTCCTCAGCTCTGCAGATACCTTCTCCCTATGCTGCCTTCTGGCAAGACTGCTGCATACGTGCCTATGCATGCATAGTTTGTGGAGGCTAATGACACCAATTTTGCAGTCACAGGAAGGACCCAGGTCTTTCTAATCCTGAATGCGGTTTCTGTAGTGTTTGGATTGTTCTTTGGATGTCACATTCTGCAAGTATACCTTTCCTTTCGGTTCACATCGAAGAGAGGAAAGACTGAAGATCTGGCAACAAGAACAGAAAAGCCCTGAGACATGTGTCTCTGCAGAGTACAATGAGCCTCCCCAAATCCCTGCATGCTGGCAGCTTGTCAGGAATCCTATATGGCCCAGGCTGCTGGCAGCAGTCTGGGTATGTTTATATCACATCCCAATTGCCAGTGCTGTGTTTGAAGAGAAAAGTCATCAGTGAAGATGGTGGATGGATAAATAAGTGCATCAAGAAGGATAATGTGAAGGTATATTTTGCCCAAGAGGAAAGAAATATATTAAGATATAAGGACAGAACACCTCACATGTAATGGTCAAACATACAAACCACCCCTGCTCACCACATGTTAACCACCCTCTCTCGTCAGTGCATAGCAACTCCGGTCTGGTTGTTTCCTGCACTGCCTCTTGTTTAAACAGCCAAAAGTTCTCCCAGAAGCTCCTGGTCTCCAAGAGCACCGGCAAATTCTTTCCCAACCCATTTTGTGGGTACAGCAGCCTGTGAATATTTCCCCTCTTTACAGAAGCAGGAAACAGAAGCAGAGTGATCAGCATAAGGAACCACACTAATTCAAGCACAGAGCAAGGACGATGTTCCAGGCTGTTGAGTACGTTTCCAGCGACAAATGGAACATCTGACTGCTCAAAATGAAGTGCCTTATTCACTCTGATAGTCTGCTTGGCCTTGCCCAGACACGTACCAGTTGCAAGATCAGGATTTCTCTTTCTTAGTGAGATTCTCTCTCCTAATCAGATAGGAACTGAAGCAAGGGTACACATACCCCCCACATCTCCACGCTGCACAGGAGATGGGATGCAGGTGCGGGTACACCTCAACACATTGACATGGTTTGCAAGCACTCTATCAGAAAGGACTTGTACCACTGAAGGACTGAGACACACTCAAGTTCACTAGGCTACAACAGCCTGAAGTGGAGGTGCTTTGTCACTTTCTACTTCTGTTCTGCAGTGCAAAAACCTGTCCATGGAGTTTCAGGGAAGAGAATGCTACAGAGGACATAGCAGTCACATTACCCCTCTAAGAAGCAGACACCTCTTCAAACAGCCCTTAATGTGCTCCTGGGCTCTGTCACTCCTCCAGTGTTACACTCACACACAGAGCAGGGCCTGGATGCCACAGGGATTCTGTGTATTAGTTGATGGAACAAATAAAGAGCAGCAAACTGGAGATCTAGCTTCTGGTAAAAAAGGCAAGAAGACAAAAGACAGGCTTTTGTACTAAGTTCATAAAAGCAAAGAGTCACAAGGAACTTAAGTCATTCAGTCCACTCCGTGGGGTGAGTTAGGGTTAGCTACAGCTGATCAAGTTCATCCGTCAACATTCCCAGTGCTTTCTTTGCATTTCCATCAGTACTGGACTTACCTCCCGCAGAACAGCAGGTTCTCCATCAATCTCTTGCATTACTTCATCTCTTAAAGAGAGGGAAGATGCTTCCTGAATCGCTCATTCAACTAATCCCTCCAAAGGCACAGACCAAGCCTTAGTATTTGCTCTGTCAAGAATCCAGTAGGGACTGAACTAAGAATAGTACCTAAGGTGAAGGACAGAGCTTGCTAATAGGATTAGCTGGTGCAATTACAGGTAGCAATTCCCTGCTACTCAAAGGCTTTATCGTTAGGCAGCAAGAGAAATGCCCCTTCTCTTGGTGAGGGGTCTGACGGGGCGTGGGTGCTGTTTGGTTTAATGACACCAAGGCTGAAAGAGCAGAGAGCAGCCCAAGGCCGCAGGACCGCAGCTTGGCGTGCTTCTGCTTCCCTCTGCTGGGAGCCAGGCAATGGACCCGGCCCCAGGGACACCCCGTTCTGCTGATAAGAGTCTGCCCTGCTCTCCCCCGAAGTGCTAGTGGAGAGACATCCCACCGAGGGCCTCCTCAGGCACACAAGGTCACAGGGTGAAGCAGTAAGGAGGGGTACAGATGGAAGAGGCATGTGGGAGAAGCTCTTTGCATTTTCCCTGCTAGGTCACAGGTGGAGACCCAGGATCACGTTGCCATCAATCAGTTTAAGTAAACCGGGCTTTTTGCTGACAGCTTTTCTCCTCCCTCCCCATCCATCCTCCCTCAGAGCCCAACAGACTGCAGGTACTTTTGTTGCATGCCTCACATCGGTGGAACTAATAACTTTCAGCAAGAAAAGGGGTCAAGCTCAGTTGCCTCACACGCAGAGCTGCTTAGGGAGGGAAGGAAGCCAATGCAGCAGCAAGCATCTGCCTTTGCACCTAAAGAACACTGCAAGGCCAGCAGAAAACTGACAGCTCTGTTAACCTGGACATGCTTTCCCCCACTGCTGCAACCCCTTAATTCTTCTTGAAATACTGCCATGGCAAGAAATACATTTCCTAATCCATCCCTCTTCTAATTCCCTGCCTGCTCCTGCCTAGCAAAAAGCAGCTTTGAACCCATGGAGAAGGCGCAGCACAGAGCAGACATCAAGAACAAAACTGCAGCAATTCAAAGCTCTGGAAAGCATCCATGGAGAGGTCTCCATATCCCTCCCAGCTGCTACAGCAGCTCTTCAGGACTTAAGAGAATGTGGCAGAAAAGTCCAGCTTTAAATCAAGCTGCACATGCACACAAAAGCCAGGTCCATGTTCACAGTTCAAACGGCTGGTTTTAGGTATTATGCCACACAAGTTGTTTACAGAACTAAGCACACCACCACTGGCAGTGACATGGCTCCAAGTTAAGATGCTTGCCACCAGAAACATTCATCACATGTAAATCTGAGTCACTTTCTTAAAATAGAGAGCCTGAAAATAAACATCAGCTAAACATCTGTACCATGAATGCTACCTACTAACACAAGTACCTTCATTGCATGACGTGTTCAACTTGTGTGCTATACAGGAACAGTCAGAATAGAAACAATTGACCACTGCAAGTTTTTGCTGCATCTGACAGCTCCTGCAAACTTTGCCTCTCCACTGCTGTGCTATCAGTTCAGTAGCACATGAGTTAACCTAAGCAAGTGGCCTCTCTCCCTTACCTCACTATGATGATTGCAGTATAAGGAGTTAAGCTAACATGTTAACTTTGAGACACAAAGTTTAAAAGCCTTACCACACTCTCTCGCAACTCCTTCCAGAGCAAGGTGGCCAAATCCTGCCTGGCTAGCAAGTTGTGCTGCCAAGAGGTCCAGCTTAGGAGGAAGCAGCACAACAGGATGAGGGCTCCTCCAAGTCCTTGGCAGGCTGTGGCCAGTAGCCCTGCCCCGGGCCCATACATCAGTGGGTCTTCTTCCACTTTGGGTGCAGTTCTCCTAGAAGGGACGGAACAGACCATCAGACAGGGCGGCCTGCAGGTTGCAGTCTTCCTCTGCAGCAACAGTATATTTGTTTGGGGCCAGAAAAAGCTATTGCAAACTCGAGAGCTTTAATCCTCAGTAATCAAAAGTCACAAAGTGCCCTTTATCTTACTGTTTGCCTCAGGACACAGTCCAGATACCTTGTGCATGCTGCAATGACAACGATCCAAGGATCACCTGCACTGCATCAGCAGTTCACCATTTCTTTGGTCCACACTTCCTTTCCATCAACACTGCTGCTACATAATGCGCTACATCTCTCGCTATAGTCCCCAAAACATTACAACATCCTGGCTGAGGCCACTGCAGAGCGGATGCTGCAGTGGTGGCTTGTCACCCAAGTTCAATTCATCTACTGAAGCCTTGCTGCTTCCTCATCATGAGTGTTACCTGAATTGCTACAATAAGCCCCTGGGGATATGCCTACACGGCAATATCAGCCCTTGTTGGAACTGAAGGGCATCCGGGAGAAGGACGCTGCATTCTACTTGCAGACGTAAGGCAATGGACTTGGCCAACTCAATTGCTAAATGCCTGGGAGGGGGGGAAGCAGAGTACAGGGGTTGGCTGTCACAGCGCTTGCAGCAGCATCTTTCAGTCGTGTGCAGTCCATCAGCATCCCCCCCCCCCCCCGTCCCTTTCCCTGCAATGTCCTTCTTTGCCGAAGAGTTTTCAGACAGGGCTTTTGCTGCAGTGCATCAAAGAGCGGGTGACTTGCCAGCAAACCACAAAGTGTTCCCTCCTCTTCTCTTCCCCCCCAGCTGCCCAAGGCACACTAGCTGATGCTCGGTAATCGGACACTGAGTCTATAGGACCGAGCCTTCAAGGAGGAGCAGGTCTTATTTGCACCACCCCTCCTCTCAACTCCTCCAGGAGCACACAGAGGTGCTGCTCAGTTTTACCCTCTCTGTGCCATAGCAAAGTGCTCTGCAAAGTACTTTTGCCTCTGCCCTGATGTGTGCTGATTTTCGTGGCTCTGTAGGCAAGGCAGCCTGATATTCAGCCCAAGGTCTGTCTCACGGCTGCAACCCAGTGTTCTAACTCATATGCCTTGCCACAGAGCAGGTGAATTCCAAGACAGGCTTCAGCAGCCAGTTCAAGGATATTTGCTTCAGGCCCCTCTTTGCCTAGAGCAGCTCAAGTGCTGCTCTCTGAAGCACAGCACGCACTCCCAAGCACTTCTATAAACCTCACAAGGGAGACAGGTTAACGGTGTCGCATGATCTGCTGCTGCCAGTGCCACTGCATCAGCACAGCAACAGCTTCTGTCCAGAACCAGAGTATGTTCTTTACTAGGTGCAAAGCTACACTCAGGTATCCCCTGGAAGGAGGTATGTGTGGGGAAACACTTCAAAGCCTGGGAGCTCCGCAGGAACCAAATCACAGCACCTTAGGTGTGAGCTAACCAGCAGCTTCTTCCCCCACTATCCCCAGGCTGACAGTGACCTTCAAAGTTGAGCATAGCTCTCCACCTTATTTCCCTTAGTTTAACCAAATAGTACATAATCAGCCAAATCTCTGCCTTATTTGAATGACAGGATTGGCAAAGAGCTTAGAACTGATACTAAATTACCATCCACTGATATTTTAAAGCTAAGAATTTCACCAACAACTCAAGGTCAACAGCTAGTTCAAGGCTATTTCCATGCTCTTGACCGTAACAGGCTCCTGCCTGTGAGCCTTCTGGGGCAGGGACCTTCTTTTGTTTCCACAGGATTCAACATAACTTCTGCTGCTAAACCAAGCGGAGAGCATCTTCAATAAGCGCATCCTTGCTTAATTTTATTCTTTAAGACATGAGCAGAGTACTTTCTAGTCATCACAAGTAAGCTTTCAAAAGGAGGCAAGCTTTGCCCTCCGTTTATAACTCTATCACCATAGTTATTTGCTGCAGAATATTGATGCAGATGAAACCCCATTTGGATCTGCCAAATGCCAGGGAAAAGGCACAAGAAGGGTGGCCCAACGGCAACCCCACTGCAGCTCAGCGCTCACATCATAAGTCGAAACTCTAAAGGCTGAGCTGGAAAAATTACATCTTAAGGACATTTATGCCCAGGAATAGAGGTAGGAGAAAAGCCATTGAGATTCCTGGCACAGGTTGTGCTCAAGTGTCAGACAGGGGTGGGCAGAAAGCAGTTCAGAGCAGCTGGTAAGGCTTTATAGAACGTTGGTGCAAGGGTCATACAACTGATTCCCCCACCTCAGCACACCTGAGCACTGGATTCTGCAGTAAAAGAGCCAACTGGAAGAACCTGCAGAAGTTTTTCAAGAAGCCACCTCTCTCACCCTTGCCTCAATCCAAATGTTTCTGGTCGATGGGAAAACGGGCAAAAACTGTTCAATGCTTTACATTGTTCAAAGGGAAAGCATATCTTCACAGTTCCTCACAGGAAAAGGCATTACCAATGACCATCCAATTGTGGTCCAGCAGCAGGTTTTAAATTCCCCTTTGTATAATAGAGCCATCCTCATCACTTCAGTGTTTCTTCACTCCTAAAACCAGACCACTTGGAAGAAAGAAACTGAACAACATGGGAGCTTGCTGCAGTGCCAGGTAATATCCACAGAGGATGTCATGCATTAGGGGGAGAAAGAAATGAGCTACATCCCTACAGCCTAGCATGCAGCCTGCTGCTGCACTACACTACATTTGCATTAACAGCACCAAAGGCAAGAGCTAAACCAGACTGTAGACACATCCAGCTATTTAAAGGATTTGTGCCTTTTGCAGTAGCAGGCACAGAATCCACAACCTTCTCCAAAAATACATGCCGTCATTTGACCCAATCTTTTTTAATCATTTCTATACCAGCAACTGGAAATAGATAAGGACCAGTCAGTAGTAATGAGAAAGCCACCATTTAAGTCCCACTCATTAAATATGTGGCGAATAAAAGTCATCTGAGGCTCTGGTAGCAGTGCTGGCTGTAACCACAAAGAGTTTGGTATGGCATGTCTCTGTGCAAGCTCAGGAGTCCCTACAGCAGGCACCAGGAATGAGCCTCCTTAGATGTTATAAAGCTAGTACTTTCTCAAGACACCTTACTTGTATAAAAATAGAGCAAATACACCAGGCAGCCAAAAATGCTACAGCTTCTTCTAGAATTAGTATAGCAGCCAGGAAAAAAATCACTGCTTTTCAAATCAGAGACTGGCATTAAAGGAAGAAGTCAGCTGAATTACAGTAAAGTCTAGATTTCAGAGGCACTGAACCTATGCACTCAGGCTTTTCAGTACACTCACTGGCTTACATTCACACTCTCTGGGTATCTTATCGTGCTGTAGGCATAACACAGTAGTTTATGGTGGTACTGGAGGTGCTATGAACTCTAGTTAAGATTTAATGTCTACTGAGGATGCCTTCCCAGGCACACAGAGCAAGACTTGCTAGGGCAGCACAGAATGTAAGAGGACAGATAGCATAAAGTACGTCCTCCCATCCTCGTTCTTTTGTCCATGGCAACAATTCTTCCTATTGCTCAGCACAGGAGGCTTCTTTGCCATTAATTTCCTTACAGCAGCATGCAATGAGTTATACTTCACCTGAATAGATTTACCAGTATGACAACACTTAAACACAGGGTCTACTCTTGGAAATGCACAAGTCTTGGCTTTGGCTCCTTTTGGTCCTCAGTAATAATTCTTGTTTTCTCTATCTGGCAGACATTCATCGTGTCACATTTGCAAGGAGACTTGAAGAGAAAGAACCCTTTTAAGATGCTCTTATGCCAGCTTCTAGAAACCCGAACTCCAGAAAGTTCCCATGCTTTCACTTGTATCACCTTTGATGAAGCCTGTTCTGTTCAATTTTAGAGCAGAGCTTTTTTTGGGGGGGTTGTTTTGATTCTGTTTGGTTTTTCTTAAGGCAGAGACAGATATTATTTTATGCTGCTTACCCCTCCATAATGCCCATCTATTGGAACACCCCATCACATTCATTACCCCTTGGTGATTTACATCAAGCCTGGTGCTAACTCAGTTACTTCTATTTTGCTCCTACTCTACCAATTAGAGTGGTTGTTCATAAATACCACAAACTTGTGCATAAGTACTTTTCAAATGAATTTAAGTCTCTTTGCTGTAGGGAAAACAGGAGTAACATAGTATTAGTGTGCTGCATAAAGTCTGCATCACAACCATCTGAGTTTCAGTTAACTTGTGATTTACATAATGTAAAATTAAAGGGTTTGGCCTTACATGTAGGACTCCCCTTGTGTCTTCAAGACTTGGAGCCAGGGATCTCTCTGATGGAAGATCTGCAAGTTTCACTGAATTTAAGAGAATGACTTTGCAGTTGAGGGTGCCCAGGGGCTTGACTCTACCATCAGATTGCACTGTGTGACCTTGAGACATCAGGCTTTGGTCCCAGCTCCCCTCCTCTGTGACGAGGATAACACCTTTCTTACAGATCTCACTGACTTTTCTTAGTCCTTGTACAAGCAGGAGATTAAAAAGGCACCACAATTACAGATCTAATCAATGCAAACACCCACTAGTGCCCTCAAATAAAGTTGCAGACACAAGTAATTGCCTCGGCCTCAGTGGGGACGAGAACACCCTTCCTGGCATCAGGAGACACCACTAAAATAGGGAAGCCAAATATTTAGTCATTTCAGATGCTGCCAATGTCATCCGGCATCAACTCTGCTGCAGCAGCACAGATCTAACCCAGTATGTGCTATAACAACTGACTGCTGAGCAGCTTCTCCCCCACTGCCACACTATGAAGTCCATATCTGCAGGGATCTCAGCCCAGCTGAGTTCGTGGCTATTTCAACAGCACTGATAATTGCTCAAACTGCATTTTCCCCTTGCCCCATTCGTTCATACTGTTACCAAGACTCTGGAATTGATAGAGATATCAATTTAACAGAGAGACATTTATACTTGGAAAATAAGTTTCTAGCAGACATTCATGTCCAAGTGAATTTTTTAACTTTGCAGTTAAAATTCCATCCCCATTCCAGTAACAACTTGCATTCACACTGCCCTTTTCTCCAGAAATCACCACTCAAAGTTGTGCAGTAAGAGGCTGTGCTAACCCATTTCCTATGTTAATCCAACTTCTGAAGGCTGTAGGCAGGTATTAACGCCCGGCGGTCATGGGACCACTTTTCTTAGGTACATAAAACACACTTTTAAGGCGAGTTCAGCAGATACAAGGACATGGTCTCTTGGGAGAAGGGTGCTGGGGTCTGAGTCTGAGCATCTCAGGAGACAACTGCGGTTTTATGGCCGATTGCTTAAAAACTAGAGGTAAAGGCAAGTCAGTTGGGGCTGCAACCCCCCGAGTCCATCTGGCAGCTCCGGGTTGCTCAGGACGAGCATGGAAAGGGGAATCCCTGGCTGAGGCTGCCGCTTTGCAGATCACTTGAAGGAGAAAAGCTCTGGCACTACTGCACTCTTAAAGCTGCAGTGCCCAATTTCTCCTTCGTCCTCCGGTACCTCGCCACACAATCCCCAGTTTCTTTGCTGGGGGGATGACAGGGAGTGACAGTTGGGGAGATAAGCTGGGAAGTGTCGGGAAAGGGGGAAAAAAGAAGAGGGGATGAAGGAAGTTTCCTTCCCTGAAGTACTGCATCAGCAGCAAGTCCCCGCGTCCTGATGCACTCCTGCAATGCTCTGCAGCCTAGCACAGGGCTCGGACTGCAGCACAACTGCACCAGCCTGGAGGCACGAAACCCCCCCTCAAACCAGCCTGGAAAACCAGCAGCAGAGCGAATGCAAGCCCAGAGCTCCTGACAGTCATTTTAGTGGGTTTGGTTCAAGGAGGGTGCTGGGGTTCTGTCTGAAGAAAGGAGATTTTATAAAAAGACTTCAGCCTCCCTCATATTGGTCCCAAGGAGAATCGAAAAGGCAGAAAGGAACTGAATGAAGTTGAATCAGTCAGCACATGCCAGAAGTTGGACTTTTTAGTCTTGCATCCCTTATAAAAGACCACCCCGCAGGAGGGAGGACCACAGCCCCTTTAAAATGCCTCCTTCCCTATAAAAAAGGCACGCGAAGGAAGGAGCTTCCATTAGAGCAGGTTAGGAAACCCTCCCTCCCTCCCAAGTTCTCGCTTCTTACCCCAAATCCACTCCGTAGAGCTCTGCTGTCTCAGGGATGAAGCGTTGTCTAGAGCAGCAAAAGTTGCCGACTGCTTCTCCTGCGAAGGAGGCAGGACCTGGCATAAGTAGTGTCAGACGGGTCCTTGCACTGAAGTGATGCCGGGAGAGCCCGGAGCCGCTCAGACAAGCAAGGGAAAAAAAGAGGGGGGGGAGGGGGAAGTTAAAAAGTCTTAAATCCCTGACACTGCAAGAGCCCTGATCCTATAGGATCGGGTCTGAAAAGCAGCTCGGCGCACGGGCGGGTTTCCTGAGGAGCCGTGTGATTGCCTGCTGGGCTTCCTCACCAGGTTATGCTGCTCTTGCGAGTGCACAAACGGAAAGCAAAGCAGACATCTGCAGGAGCCTTTCAAACACGGCTCCTGCCTGAGCCAGTCTACGTTTGGGGTGCAGGCTGGGACTTATTCTGAGGTTACAGAGTAGGATAACTCACACTGGAAGGGACCCATAAAGGGCATTGAGTACAACTCCTCACAGGGAGGACGTGCAGGTGAACGGAGGGATGTAGGGAGTGTGATATAACAGACTATGATTCGCGTTAGAGAAGTGATAGTTATAAAATACGGTGAGGAAAGTTATGAAATGAGAAACCATTAATATGGGGTGAAAATTAACTATACGAAAAACTGAGTTATTATATCCACATTGCTAAGTGCTGGCATTGGGTTTTCTTTAACAATATTGGCGTTTATAACAGGACAGTGCTCTTTAACTTTGATCAGTAAGGGCAAAGGGGTGACAAGAGCAGGGAAAAGCCTCATTCTCTATGGTATTGCAAATGTAAATATTTCATCTGGAAAAAAACCCAAACCATCACTAAACAACAAAACACATCCCTAAAGCCCCCCCAGACTTCACACCTTCCTCAAACATTTAACAGGTCTGATTTTTTCCTGCTACACAAAACAGTGTAAAGCCTGATCCAAAGACCTGTGACTAATTTCAGCAAAGCTCTGTTGTCTTAAACCAGCTCAGGCCTATGAAAGCTTTTTACGCTGTGGACATTTAATTCCTCTCAGTGGCTTGACAGAATGCACAAGTTATCCCTCAATTATTCCATTCATTAAGCCTTTGGAAGGCTGCAGCTAATGATGATGTGTAGATCCCTGCATTTCATCATGGATCCAGCCCCTGTTTTCACGGCAGAGAGGTTCAATGGGCACAGAGACAACAGGCACCAGTCCATTTTCCTTCCATTTCATGGAAGTGAGAGTCAGCACTATGGAACAAAAGAACTAGTGTCCAGAGAAGAGACTTGACTTTACATCCTAGAGTTACCAATTATTAATGATTCCTGGTTCTGTTATTCTAGTCTTCAGCGCTAAGCGAGACTGAGGAAGGGGAAACCCACTTAAGCTCAAGGATACGGAAGGGTATTGCCAGGGGAAAACTGAACCAGGCAGCCTTTAAAGTATGTGGGCAACAGCCCTACAGCAAGCTGGCTCTGGAGCCAAGTTGCAAAGTGATAGTTTTGAAACATGTTAATTTTTCATCCACATACTTCAATGCACCACAGCAAAATGCCAAGAGTACATCAGGGTCAAGCTAAAATTATTATTGCCTTTTGGTACCACCCTTGAAAGCTTTTAGATCAAGCTTTCAGGTATGCTGATATGCCGAAAGAGTCCTGGCAGTGCCTGAAAAGCTTTTTTCTTGCTTCTCACCTTCATTGCTTTTCTATTTGGAGATTAGTTTTTGACTGGACCACTTACACTAGCCAGTTAGTTGTATAATCCAAAGGCACAGGATACCAGTCCTTTGCCAGGCAAGATGTAGCATATGCAGAGTAAGGTCTGCATCCAGCATGCCAGTCCTTACCACCAACTCAGCAGAGGTCTAGCCTAGGATTCAGGGGACTGAGTCAGTTTTTACTTCTTCATACCTGTTGCATAAACCAGCATCCTCAATTCTGATTTTACAATATCACAAAAGAGCACAGAGACACAAAGTTAGGTATTCGGCTTCGTATTTCTGGTTACTTGTGCCTTGCCACCAGCATTGTACTGCTACAGGCACTGCATGGCAGTTAGCATTAAGAGACAGGATAAGAAAGTGTAAGAAAGCCCAAAAGCTTGGAAAACATTGATTCACTGAATTACCCAACAATACTTCAAGGCCACTTACTCTACAAACCAGAAGCACACAGTTAATCTGTAGTAGATGAATCAAAGCCCCACTTTAATGAAACAAAGCTGCAATGCACAGCCTGCGTGCAAGTGCCAAGGAATGGACTGAACAACATGTACCATCCCAAACTGCACCAATTTGCTGCTGCAACACAGTCCAATAATAGTAACGTGGTGATGCATTTTGGTGCATTTCACTTTGCTCTAGGAGACTAAATGCATTATGATGAAGGATTTGGGGTTTAAGCTTTATCAATCAGTCTCATCTTAATGTAGGTTTGAAATAAGGGCAGAGTGATCTCTTTCCACCTTGGCTTTCCCATTCAGCTGTCAGATGCTCAGAGAAAACCTTTGGCTTTCCTCAGCTGTACTGGTGCAGTTTAACAGTCCTGGGCTGATCGGCTCTCTGACATGAAGTGCAGCACAGCTCTGCTGCAGTATTATGCTATCAGATACTGCCCAGGCCATGATTTATACTAGAACATAAAGGTGGTTGGTAGAGAGTGCGTTTGCTTTTATTACAGCTTCCAAAACTTCGTGAGTAGAAGAAATAACCCTCCTGCAATGCTTTAACCTGCATATATTGAATTATTATTGAATGATAAAGGTGGACAGTGGCATTCAGAGTTGCAACGTCCACTTCGACAGTAAAAATCAAGGACTGAAGATGTGAAAGTCAAAGCAAGAGCTAGGATATTCCTAGACTAGGAAGCCTCCATGTGTTTAAAGGTTCCTTCTCACACGTGTGCTATTTATATAGCACTCATCTTGTTGTGTTTGGTTTATTTTTAATCTAGGACAATATGTCCAGTATTAATAAGGGAACTGATTAATAACAGATATTGTTGTGCTGGTAAATTCAGAAGTTCTGTGTGTCAATCTTCGACATTTATCTAAGGTACGGGAACTCTTGAACTGTCAAGCACACTTAGGGGAACTTTCAGGTTCTCAGTGATCACGGTACTCCCTACATGCCTGGCTTCTTGGCTCGTAATGTCAAAGGCAGACAGAAAGGCCATTTCTTACTCATGCAGCCCCAAAGAGTTTGGAGAAAGCCTACACTGTCCTGCCACAGTACAGCTAAACCCTCAGAGGCCTGCAGTTTCAATTCCTGCACTCCAGGAGCAGTCAGAGCCAGCCAACAAGTTACCTGGTTTGTGCTTCTTTCTGAAGTAAAT